>JAHDVE020003742.1:0-95769 GCA_022606495.2 Halesus radiatus | reverse complement strand
CCGCCATAAATTAAATTCGATATATTTTTTTAAAGTCTTAATCGTCAATTATTAATAATCAAATATTTTAAAAAAAATCACTCTCTTAAATTTATTTTCACACTATATTTAGAATATTATTATATATTATGAGTTTTAATAATGGTAAATATTATTATTTTTTTTTTGTGCATCGTTATTTTCTTGATTTTATTTATGGTAATAATAAAAATAATTTATTTTTACTTATTTAATTAATTACTTACATACTTTCATCACATATTGTTAATTTTTATTTATGTTTGTAATTTGTCTATTAATTTATCATTTATCATGCTCTCATTGTTCATGTAGATTAATATTGTATATTATTTAATTAATATATTAAAAACAGTGGTGTAAATAAAGTTCTTATTATTAATTGTATTGGTAAATTTAACAATTAATTTATTTGAAAAAAAAAAGTCGTAATTATTTTTAATTTTGTACTATATTTTTGACATTGTAAAGTAGATATGTAAGATATAATATTTATTTAGTCTTCCTCACTAGGAAATCCTGTGCTGGGGCGAACTAGGTTTTGGGTGGGCGGTTTTCAGCGACTTTTGTATTTCAACTACAAGGTTTGGGTAGGGTTTTTTTTCAGTAACGTCTATGACGATGTTTTTAAAATATTAGTCAGTTCTTTTTTCGATAATTCCTTGAGCCAAGTTTTTCTGGACATATAAATTTTTTTGATACTAAGTGGTATAACTTACAGCTAAAAATTCAAAATTTTTTTGTCTAAAGGCAGTGTATTACACTTGGGTATATTTAACTTGTCTATTTGCTTTGCTCTGGTATTACGATTATGTGAGGTGTTTGCCCCTTTGTCTTTTTGAGACGTTGAACCAGAATAATAACTATATTATTCATTTGAACTTAAGAATTAGACTGAGTTAGAATTAGACTGTGATATGGCATCAAAATTTTACTTATTTTTAAAAAGCTTTTAACGTTGTATTTTTTTATGATACGTTATATTAATATTACTTAGTGTCACATTGTCAGAACAGCATCTGTTATTGATTACCTTATTTAAATATGAATGATTTGGACTTTAAGTACTCTGCCCTTACAATAGTGCTTCGTTGCGTGTGACCTCCACGTGCGACTGGATCTAAAATAATCATAAAAACCAGACCAATAAATTTTTCCAAAATAGAAACACGCATCTGTCGTCGATTTTAAAACGCCCATAAAATTTTCAAAAAACAAACCAAAACGTCAAAATAGGCCATAAACAAGCTTCGCTTGAGAGCTGTCCGGAAAACATCTAATAATAAATGAGTTTTTTTAGCAATACTCAAACGAACTTTTCATTTGTTGAACAGATGAGTCATAACCTTGAATTTGATTGGTTATTTTTTACACAGCGCCCCTATTTTATCTATCCATGGAGCAAGTTAAAAGCTCCGTAGTGGCACGGCGCGGGGTAAGAAAGGGTGACGCGTGCGCATTGGGGATACCCTTCTCCTTCCACCATCCGCAGCCCCTGGCCACCATCCCTACAGCTGGGCCGCTTTCACCCCGCTCTTGTACGCTACATCCCCTAAATTTAGACTTCGTTCGATACGACGTGGACACGTTTGGTTATTTTCAAAATAAGTATAATAATATACTTACTAGTAATATACTTATACCCTCTCGTGAATTTTATATTACACTATAAGGAGAAGATTTATGTTTATGTTCATCAGGTCATCGGTGACTTATTTTTGAACTGACTCGGGTCATTTTTTGAAATGTATTTTTTTAAATTAATATTGTCTTAATGTTAAGGCATATAAATTTAAATAAACTGTTTCCCTGGCAGACATATTTAAACGTATCTGTTTCCTATTATAATTTTAGTACATTTTAACAAGATCTAAAAACAATTAAAAATTCCCCAAAGTATAAAAAAATACAACTATCTTAATTTATTTGTCATGATGATTTTGATCGATGTTTTGAATTTGATTCTTTCCTCGATAATTTCGATCTAACTATGTGGAAGATTTTGACGTTGACAAATACTAATTAAAATCATTCAGCGACGCTCAATTAACTACAAAAAAGCTTGGTATTTTCCTAAACCATAATGGACTTATATTATTTAACATTTCATCAAAAACGCCCGCATAGAAAACAATCCATTAATCACCATCTTGTATTCTGCACGAAACATCGCCATTGCACGGCGAACGTAGAACAATGCCCGTCTCGCGAGTAGAATAACAGTGAGGGCTCGCAATTCAACCAAAATACTCGAATGTCGCCGGCAAATCAGTACCAGTCTGACAGCCCTAGAGAACGGACGTCGTTTACGGTGCACCGTCGTAAGCTAAGCCACCTACGAACACCATACAAATTTCGCGAGCTTTTTATGTAATTCTCCGATAGACTTTACTCAGCTTTTTAAATATAAACATTGCGAAAATGTGGTCATTCTTATTAAAGTGTGTGTTCAGAAGCATTATGATGTTGTGATTATGTCGTTAATAAACAGTTTGTTGTGAAGTGACAGTTGTGTTGACATTGCCACGGTTATTATTTTTTTTATACGAGGAGCGATTCAAAAGTAAATTGATTGGTTATTAATGCTTAATGTGTTCTTTTATAAGTTTAGTTATGTTTATTATTTGACATGTTGACATGTTTCTAGTAATTATATATTTACTGCTTTTTATATTGTGTTTCTGAAAAGAAGCTTTAATTTACTAACGACCGCTACTGGTTAAAACTAAATTGTTAATTTTGTTTGCTCCATGCTTAAGAATTGAAAAAAAATTCGCTGAAAAAGTACAATTATTTTTTATTCATTGTTATGATTTTATAACTATTTCGGGAGACCCAAATTCGAGGACTTCTTAAAATCATTTTATTCGGGTTGAAATTTTCTGTGTAAATTATATTTTTTATTTTTTTTACTTTCTTTCTGACCGTTTTTAACTCACCCTTAAAAGTTTGCTTATTTGGAAGCACTCATCTCTATGATACCTATAAATCCATCAATCAGTGTGTAATACTTAATAATAATAATAATACTTGATGATTTGTATAGCGCCGTTTTTTGTGAAAAATCACTTCCTAGGGTTTATCTTATTATGTACATATACAGAAAACATACTTACCTGGTAGGGCACTCCAGATTAAATTATGTATGTAAGTAAATGCACTTTATAATCGAATAATTATATTTTAAAACATAATCCCCAGAACAGTATTTCTTTCTTACTTGCATACCTATTTTCAAAATATTCGGTTAAAATCGATTAATCATTTACATTTGTATGGTACTCTCATGTGCATACTAAAATGTAATAAAATCTAAATTTAACATTTTATATCCCTTGTTGTATTTTCACGCATAGGAAAGCTTCATGTAAAGCTTTCAACGATTGTCACATTGCTTCTCCGGTCACGTTACGGTTGCATAATTTCGATATGACAACAACCGTCACCCGCAGTCTTCATGTGTGACGTTACGTCGCAAACAAACATTTCCGATGTCACTGATACACATATTCGGACGTGCCTCAAATTCCCGCAAGATCAATCCCCAACCCCCAACCAAATCTAACAATATACACAACCTCCTTAAAGGATACAAATCATTTAAACTGAGAAGTTGATACGCAAGTGGGTATATTTTTCCCTTTTTACCGGTATATTTGCTTTTTTATTTGTTGTTGTCACGCAGACCAAATATTTGTCGCGTTGCCTATAGGAAATCATGTGCACATCATCAGATGTCACTCCCAGGTTCCTTATCGCCCCCAGTACGAATGTCATTTGGTTCAGTCGGGGTATCACGTTACGCCTATCGCACTCTTGAGTTGACATGATTCGCTTATGAAAAAGTGTCAAATGGCATTTTGATTAATCGGGTACGTGAAGGTCGATATGTTTTCAGCTTTTCTCAATGTTGCGAATTCATGCTAAGAATATCGAATGAGGGAATTATTTTTCATAAATCCATAGATTTTATTTATATCTGCCTAAATAACATTTTTGCACAAATTGTTGTGAATACTCGCTTCTAAGTGGTCATTTATATTTCCTCAGTGCTGTATATAATATTCGCAAATTATTTATATGGATTGGCTCCCAAGGCTTTATATTAAATGAAATATAATGAACTGTTTATTTATGAATATGATTATACGATGTTGCTTTTAATGTGCTTTATATGTAGTCGCAGCGACCGTGCTGAAAAAATGCACATTAATAAAAATCAGTTTACCTACAAGACGAATGCGGTTTTTGCATGTTACTAAGGAGTTTAGTCAAATTAACCGATGGCTGCTTTTCCTGGAATTTGGTCGCTGGTGCTCCTGGCACTGCATGAACCTCCCAATTTACTAATTGCTCGCCTCGGAGCTTTGCATGTTTTGCATTTTATTGCTGACTGACACATTGCCGTATTTCAGAATTTTTTTCTGTAAACAAATGGGGGCCGCGTGGGTGAGTCAGACAACTCGCCGGGGGGCGGAGGGTAACGCGAAGGGGTACGGCCCTTAATATAAACAAACTGGTGTATTTAAACATACCGCCAACCAGAAAATGATACTTTTAGAACCATCGTCTCGAATAAAATAAAAAAAACAATCATTTTTCAGTAGGTAAGCTTAATTTCATTAATTAATACTTGCGATTTATGCTTCTTCGTGTACACTGTACATACATATTGCTATTTATTATACGCCAAATTTATCGCTTCTCTTTTTTTTATATATCGATGTATACCTAGAATAAAACTGCAGTATGTCCGAAAAACCATAAATTACATTATTGGTATCAAACTATTCGCCAAAAGGAGCTCTTGCCAGTATTAAATATAAACAAAAACAATGAAAATGTTTGACTCCCCGAGAGCCGACAAACCAGTTGGAAAGTCTTCAAACATTCAAATGTACTCAGTATCATTCATATCCTTTTTAGAATTATTTCCGTTTAATACCGAACATTATCCTATTATGCAATTCATATCGAACAGAAAGAACTGTGAGAACTAATGAAATTTGATATTTTTACATAAATATTTTGACATAGGTACTTACGTGAATATGCAAAATGTTGATTATCTCAAAACGTTAGATTTTGACTTGTTGCAGTCTAATACTGGGCTATCGATATGTATGCATATAGAAAATTCTGTACACACTGAAAACAAGGCAAAACAGAGCACAAAGGCGTCGTAATATACAGCATTTTTCATGTAAGTTTTCACACATGATTGATCGTCCAATAACGGCATTATATAAAAAAAAATCCGAAACTGGGTTAACACAAAAATCCCGAAAGTTCCGGCCATGTCTTGCCTGAGACGCCACTATCTGCTTCCGTCCCCGGGAGCCCATAAACGAGACGGTTCATAAACATTTAGACTGCTGGCGCCGTTCTATATTGATAAGAAAAAACAAAGCCTTCTAAAGGTCGCCTACCTCATTGGCTCGGATCATAATACCTTCGTAACGACCTTTCTGCCATTTCCTGTATCGCTGACATTTAACCGAACAAATGATGGACATTACCACATTACAGATCTTTTAACAAACCAATTAATATATTTAGTTCCTACTATTTCTGATGGCTGTTTTTGATATACCGATCAAAAAATGGGTAATAATTGATTTAGCGGTATGAAAAAATACTGAATAAAATTTCTATATTACCGTTTTAAAATTATAATTTTTTCATGCTTCATATCGCTTCTATATATTTTTCCCTACTTGTATGCTTGTGATATAATGGTGATCGAATATAACACTAATTCTGCACGTATTTTGGCTCTTACATTTTGCTTATTTTACTTGTAAAGAAGATAAAAGAACAAAAGTTAATCCTTTTCGCTTACAATTTTTCGTGCAAAAGAACAACTTGTGAACTTTTGAAAATGGCTGTAGATTTTAAAGTGCTTCGCTTTGGAACAATGCTCACTGTGCTTTCGAGTATTCATTGATGTTATAAGGACTGATGTGCCAGACTTTCGGGAGGAAGTTCATCAGGAAGTGAAACAAGGACAGGAAGGAGTGCCAACAGAACATTGATGGCCACGAATGGGCACCAACCTGACCAAATTGAACAAATCTAGGGTAACTGAAGTCGACAATGTAAGTACCTTCACCACGCATTATATGGCTGCAAAAGCTTTTAATATTTATAAATCTGTTTATTTCTCTACTTTTGCTATTTTTTAAATTTATTTCTCTACGCAAGCTGTTTTCATTGATATGTTTTAAGTGTGGGATGAAAGCAAAGTATTTTTGCTTGTGTTCAGGGGAATTAATTTTCTAAAAACACAGCATCCCCTAAATGAACAATCGTTTTCTATCATTCCATGTCAAAGTTTCAGTGTGAGATAGACGGAGATCAGTGTTCCTGTTTTGAAATCATAAAAAAGCTGTTTAAAATGATCAACCGCTTAATCTACAATAATTTCCATCGATTCATGACATATTATTAGTATGGTATATATGGATATTTTTTGTTGAAACCGTGTGAAAGATTTTAGTAAAACACCATCAACCGCTTAATGTATATACAGTTTCCATCAACTCGCGTCAAATTTTCAGTGTGGGATATATTTGGAACCAGTGTGTTCGTCTGAAGCCACGAGGATTGGTTTTCGTATATTTTCCTAAAACGCCACCGACCGGACCGCAAAATGTACAATCGGATTCCATCAATTGCTGCCAAAATTTTAGTATTTGATAAATGTGGAACCAGTGTTTTCGTTTGGACTTATGGGAATCGGTTTTCGCACATTTTCCTAAAACGCCATCAACCGCTAATTGTGCCATTGGTTGCCGAATTCAAAACAGCATCGATTACGAACTCCCATGGCGTCCGCCGGCGTCGATCCAAAATGAATTGGGACCATAACCCGACAATAAACACCATTAATTATTGCAATCAATCGTCCCCAATCATATTATTTGCCTGCCACTCGGGTGTCACCCCCCGTGTCAACATTATGCACCGCATCGGCCATTTTAATGAGTTAAAATCATTCTCTGCAATAGACGTGGAGGCGAACTAAATTTCAGGATTAAAGTATAAAATTGATGTATTAATGATTTAAAAAATAAATTATATTTGATGGTTTTAGCATACCTACTTACGTTTATTTTGATGGTTTATTTGATGGTTTATTTGATGGTTTATTTGATGGTTTTTGCATACCTACTTGGTTTTAGCTTACCAGAAGAAATAGACAGACTAAAAACTCGCATAGCTGAGTGTCTTGAAGCAATAACTCGCTGGATGACCTCAAATAGATTGAAGCTGAATCCGTCAAAAACTGCGTTTCTCTGGACCGCCACAAGCAGACGTCAGCATATTATTGATAACTCCCCAATAAATATTTCGGGAAGTGACATTACTCCCAAGACGTGTGTTAAATTACTCGGTGTCAATCTGGATGCAGACTTTTCCCTTAAAAGTCAAGTAAACAGAACTGTAAGTACAGGGTTCTTTCAACTAAGGCAAATAAAAGCAGTACGGAGAAACCTGCCAACAGAGGCAACTAAACTGCTTGTCAATTCGTACGTCGTGTCACGTCTAGATTATTGCAACGGAATATATGCGAGTCTCCCCAAATACCAAATTATCAAATTGCAATCAGTATTCAACGCTGCAGTAAGACTTATCACCGGCGTATCTAAATATTCTCACATTTTAGAGCATCTCAAAAATCTCCACTGGCTCAAATGTCCTGAAAGAATCCAGTTCAAGCTCTGCTGGATGGTATTTAAGTCACTTAACGGAATGGCTCCGGCTTATTTATCAGAACTGCGTATTCCCGAAAATACCAACTCACGGCAGTCCACCCTAAGGTCAGCAGCGTCATCAGCTATCGGCAAATACTAAGTTCGGTGATCGTGCTTTCGGAGTGTCAGGACCTAAAGCCTGGAATGAACTGCCGCATGACTTAAGAATTATCAAAGACTCAACAGAATTCAGAAGTAAACTTAAAACACATCTTTTCAGACAATCGTATCCATAAATTCACCTGTAAATTGCTTAGCTAGGCTGGCCGGTTAGTACTTTCCTAAAGTCATTAAATAAAATAAAAATATAATTAAAAATTCACGCATCGGTGCGCAAATGCGTCCACAGCCCGCAACATTGTAAACATCCAAAGTGTAAAATAAAAAAAATAAAAAATAAATAAATAAAAACGTTAATATTTATTAAAAGCTTCTTACGCCGAGTAAAGTAATTTTATAGATATTTTCGAGTCCTAAAATTCATTTTATGAATACTTTTCAGTCCAAAAAATTAATACCAATAATTCAATAAATACCAACTCTTCTTGTGCCACCGATCATCTAATAAATGTAACATCAATAGAAAAGGAGAAACAAATAACCATGTAAAACTATCATCTCTATAATTAAATTAAATTTTTCTAAAACTGTGTTCATCTGAAGCGACCTGCCAGGTAAGTATGTGTTTTTCTGTATCTGTCTGTAAATAATTAGTTAAGAAATATTTGTACAGCGCCCTTGAGGTGATTTTTCACAAAAACGGCGCTATACAAGTCATCCAACTATTATTATTATTATTATTGTTGGTATGAGTAAATCTGCATTATGAAGGTTTATTTTATTACAGTAATTTTGCAAAATTTTTATCAAAGTCATCAAGTTAACCGTACTAAAAACGTCTGAAACTATAATTATGTAACAGTTATTAACTTGAGAATATTTCTAGGCTAATTTATATAGTGCCGTTTTTATGAAATATCACCTCAAGGGCGTTGTACAAATCTATAAATCGGTTATGTATAATTTTTTTAAATACTTGCTACTCTATTATAATCCTTTTCATCTGTAGATAGTTTTTACAGATGAAAAGATATTTTAAACTACAATTGATATCTACAGATCAATAGGTTCATTTCTCATGACCAAAGGTAGGCTGTTGGTAGATTTTCATGTTCGAGTATGAATTGTACATTTAATATTTGAAAATGGCTATTTTATGAGCATCTTCTCTTGATTGTTATGATATATACATGAGTGCACAAGTTCTTACCTATTTCTGTGAATTTGTCACTTTTTCTATTATCTTTTAATTTATCTTTATGGTTCGTTGTTTTTCCTTTAAGGTAGGCACAGCTTTCAATCATGTATGAACTGCAAGTCACTGTCACAGATATCACGAGCTGTCTAAAGGTTCAGATTTGTATTTACCTGTTAATAATGAAATATTTATAATTTATTCAAAATTGGTTTTCACTTTGATGCGTCATTATTAATAAATTAATTAAAAAATATACTTTGTTTTCACCACTTTATTAATATAAAGATATCTACATGTTTCGAAAGCGATGCTTTCTTCATCAGGAATAATACTAAAAATAATAATGTCAAGTAAAAATAAATTATATTTATAACTATATTTGCATAAGCGTTCTGGGTACGCTACCTCTCGGTATACGAATATCTCTGAAATAATCGTATCTTTATTTCAACTCCATTATCATTCATGAACCCTACTTTCCCACAGAGATGAGTTTTGTGTTTAGCTGTTTTTGAGTCTTTTATCAGTCTCAGTTCGTGCATTGGTCTATTCTAAGCTTTATAACCTGACACCCCCAAAACACGACCCGCGAACTTTAGTACCTGATCATAGAGTTATAATATGCAACAAATAATATTTTTATTTTCCTCTGCTCTTTAGTGGCCGTCCTTGATCAGGAATGAATGTACGAGTATATTGGTCGGTTGGTTGGTCGGTAGCACTATAAAACACATTTGACAGATGGCGCGGCAGTGCAGGCGGCCGCATGTTTTTGGTTGCATTCTGGTGCAGCTGCATTACACATTCGAGTTTATTATGTATTTGCTTTGCCAGATTATCGGCTATTCCCGCAAACACCGTGGCTCGCCTAGCCAGCCCCGAGTTCATTGCTTCTGGATTCTGAACCATTCCTTCCGCTTATTTTTTAGGCTTTTATTCGGGGAATTCCTTCCCACACGTCCCGCACAGACTTCTTCCCCCCCAAAAAAAACTATTATTTTACCAGTTCTGTGGTATCGTATATTTGCGGTCAATGTTAATTTTTACCAAAATAATTTGCAATGAAGGATAGTTTAAAAAATAATATATAATTGTGTATTATATTAACTTAAACATTTTTTTACGTATTATTTATCATTATTATTATACATTAATTTTTTTATGCTATTTGTCCCACACCACCCCGCATTCCGAAATAAATTATGATATGATACCTATCTACAAAAAATGTTGCTTTGTATTGGAAAGTAAAATATGTTTTTCATATCACTTTATTTTATTTAAAAGTCTGGTTTTGACTACAACGTACCTTTATCTGATCTTCCAGTTATATTTGTGTACGTTATTTTTCCAGACAAACATTCTCGGGTTACTAATAACCTGAACATATTTGAAAATCTCCGAATATATTATAATCACAGTTTAATATCTATAGGTCGCTTTGTAAAAAAAAAATCTTCGGCATTTTTTATATGCACCTCATTAATTACCCGACTAAAAGTTAACAAGTTAAAACCACTTTAATAAAATTGGAATAATAATTAATTCATAGTTTTACGATAATTAATCATAATACTACAATAAACAACTAATTACTATGCCTAAATCACTTGCAAACTGTGTTATCCTACTATACGGTTGATGAGAAGCTGTAAACGACTATTGGAGCCTAGTTTACATAAGTTCCTACTTACCATAATATTTAATTGGGCAATTTTTTCTACAACAAAGACAACAATATTATTATGCAAGCATAACCAATCAATGGTAATTCTATTATTCACTTTCAATTCCGTCGCTAACTCGGATGCATTTGTTTTAGTATTAGCTAATGTCACTTCCTGTATCCGTCGACCGCCAGCGTTATTGAAAAATCTGACCTACATTCGGCTTACATTATTATTTGTATGGGATTGACAAAATGCTCCATTCTACGTCGGCACACTGCCAAAATAAGGCGGATAAAGAGCCAACACACATCGCATTAAATTTAATGTAAGACGCTGGACATGTATTCGCTAACACACTGCTACAGCCATAAATGTTAAATGTCCAATTCGTTTCTTTATTAGGGTGAAAGCCATTTAGGACAAATACGGCTACTCAAATATTTAATTATGGTAGAAATTCAATATAAAATCTGCTTTACCGAGAATGATTTTTATAAAAGTTTGCTTGTTTCGAAATCTTTTCCCATCACATCTCATATAGAAATTGCTGCATTTTATTTAGTCTTTGAGTAATTGTATCAAATTTAAGGGATTATTTTATTCATACTTCTTGCTCTTTCAATCATCCTCATGGTTATTGGTGCTGAAACCCTCGGTGTGTATTTATTTATATGAATACCGCACCAGAGTCCCAACTGACCAGGGACAGTGGGACTAAGGCATCGCTATTTGGAGTATGTTGCGAGGCTGAAGGGAGTACAGGGGGAAGTATATGGGCAATTGGAAGATTGAAAAGTATCTGACTATTCAGATCTGGTCATTAAACACGTCTAAAGCCATGTTAAGCAACATTTCGATTCTGAAAAATATTCTACGAAATATCTTCACTCCTTCCTGTCCCCGCAGTCTCCTTTCAGTTACACGTCATACAACGTCATAGAAATGACTGGAAATACCCTGCCTTGAAGTTCAAATATAGAAGTCGCTGAAAACCCCCTTATTCAAAACATAGGTCGCCTCAACACAGGACCTTGTAGAGAGGAGGACTAAGAAAAATATTCTGTAATACATATGTATGTATTTTTATATTTATGCCTTATCTTACTTGACTGAAAGTGTCAAAATTATATAAAAATTAAATAGAAATTAACAACAACAAAAAAAAAGAAAAAATGTACTACTGTCTAAGATTGCGGTATTTCCTTCACAATTTCCAGCAACAGAAATAATGATTTGCACCCCTAATCTTGGCTAATGTTTAGGTCCACCAATACTACTTCCTCCTGCAGAGTTATAAGGAGAATAATTGTCTTGGGTAATCAGCTTTTTTACAACATTTTATCATGTCCTGCTAACGGTCTTTCTAGTTTTACAAAACTTGTTATTGCATTTTCAATCATCATCTCGTTGTTTAACCTACGGAATTCAAAATCAATCAATTATATTTACTTTCTGATAGATGCTCGTCATCGTTCAAAAGTTTATTAACGATCTTGTGTTAATTATATTGAGAGAATGTGATTGATTATTAACTAATTATTTCATACCTACACAATGTACGAAATATCGATGAGTCGTGTCCAAACAAATAAAGCTAGTCAAGAAATTAATCACTGAAAAATAAATTAATTAATGTCTGTTAATGAAACACAATGTAAACAATTTCAGAAATATCCACAACGGGGAATCCATTTAATTTGCACTTGTCTGACAGCATTATTGCCGAATGGAGCTTCACTTTACACGCATTTTTTTACAATCTAACAATTTGTAATTATCCGTCGAAAGCGAGTAATTTATTTATGTAGACAAATTTCAAATTAAACGATGAATACATTATGCTGTATTCATTAAAACTATTTGCTCACTAACTACAATGGAGTGAATTAAACAATTAAAGTCATTCCCAGAGATATATATAATTTAATTTTCTACGTTAAACTTTATCACTCCAGAATTTTAAATGATAATATGTAAACATTTTTTTTTATATGAATACCGCACAAGAGTCCCAACTGCTCCCAGCCGTCTGGAGCCAGTGAGACTATGGCATCCCCAATTGGGGAATATTGTGAGGTTGAAGGTATTGGAGAGGGGAACGAGAAGAGGCAGAGGAAGGTTGAGAAATACCTGGCTATTCAGATCTGGTCACCAAACACGGCTAAAAGCCATTTTAAGCAACCTTCTGAGAGTATCTTCCACTCTGGAACGTGCGCAAATATACTATATATTGTATTATTTTTAAATGAATTTATTGTGAAACAGCGCAAATTAATTCAATCAAATTTACTTGCGCACGCCGGGATTTGAACCCGCGACCTTCGGATTCGTAGTCGAGAGCCTTACTCCTCGACCATGGAGGTATTCAAAATTAAATTATTAACAAAATTAAAAAATACCCTAAACTTTATTTTATCAAAACATATTTTTAATTTAAAAAATAAAACAATATTTGTTTTACATCACTTTTATATATAAAAATAATGTCACATCACCAAGTTACCGCTTCATATGAAAAAATATTTTTAATTACTCAGTCGATCGAGACTTAATTTTGGTTATATTTAGCAGGCTATTCGTAGAAGGCTACCTCGTAATTATTTTTCGGGAGATTAAAATTATATGCCTATTACCTACCCACGTTGATCTTTCCAGCTTGTATTTGTATTTTTTGATAATCTATAGTTTATATATTTTTGTTAAACATAATTACAAATATTTTGATATTTGACAAAATATTATGAATAAAATGTTTATAATATTTTATAATATTTATATCCCATAGGAAAAACCTACTTACCCCAAATGATATTCTTTCATATTTTGGTATTATTCAACGATTAAGTTTTTGCATTGAAATATTCTTATGTTGGAAGTGTGGAAGATACTCTCAGTATCGCCCTGGTGAAATACCACCATTCAGAATTGAAACGTTGCTTGAAATGGCTTTTAGCCGTGTTTGGTTACCAGATATGAATAGCCAGGTATTCCCCACCTTCCTCTTCCTCTTCTCCTTCCCCTCCCCAATACCTTCAGCTTCACAACATTCCCCAATTGGGAATGCCATAGTCTCACTGGCTCCAGACGGTTGGGAGCAATTAGGACTCTTGTGCGGTATTCACATAAAAAAAATATATATATATAATGTTAAGCTTTTATACTTTGCCTGCAGTACTTGGTCAGTTGTCTCGCTTTGTCACAGCGTCGTTGTTGGTATTTTCAAACTTTTGTGAAGAAATCGGGCTTTAGAAAAGAATGACAGGTGCATCTTTTCGCCATGCGACTCTTGTATTTACATATATACATATATATGTGTGTTTCGACAGCGCCATCTCACATTTACACGTCTCTTTCATATTGAAATTCGCCCACATCTCTCCAGTCGAACACAGTTGAATATCTCGTAACGCGTTCGGAGTATTGAAGTATTGAAGACAGCATGCACTGGTGCTTGGCTAAATTTCAAACGGGGCTTTATCCAATAATCTAATTGATATGAATTATTCATAGACTCGATACCGCGGCGGGGCATTTCATTTACATTTGGTCGCAGTTTATTGCGAGTCTGGGGCGGTGACGGGGGCGGGGGTGGGTTCACATACATGGTGTCTCGGACAATAAACAGTCAAACTTGATCGTCTTGCTTTCATGAAGTTACTTACTTCTTTAAATCGCGAAGCTCGTGAGGAAGTAAACCCCCTCGACAAACCAGGAAAGAAAAAACATTCATTCCCACATGGGGTCACTAAGTTACGCTATTAATGCATTTATAAGAAGATGGGACACCATAATCACGCATTGCTTCGTGCATATACATACATCGTCTCGTGCAAACTCCTCTGTTATTCTGGTCATTACGCTTGCGGTCATTTTTAATACGGTTGTATGATAATACCTTTATCATACATTCATGATTAAAGTCTACTTTCGTCCTTCCTCTGCCTGTTCCAAGCCACAGTGCTGTGCAGCAGGAGTGATGTAAGAATAATAATTTAATATAATAATCGATTTAATATAATAATGCTTTATTTCAGAAGATATGGAGGTTTAGTGCAATATAATACGTTCCATGGGTTACAATAATAACGCATAAAAAATGTAGTTTTTTTTCAATAAACAAAATACAAAACGTTTATGGTATATATCTGATGGTTTCCCGTCTCCAGAAGGCCATCAGGGGGACTACTTCCAGGCAGCCATGGCAGTGTTGATGATATTCTTGGATTGGCGTACTCTGCACCAAAAGCTTCCAATGCGATGGCGGAGAAATGCCCTTATAGAGTGCACTAGTCCCTCCAGGAACAGTTGAATAGTTGGAATAGTTGGCGATGTGTATTATTGAAGGTGACGTTTAGCTATATACGATTGCAATACAGTGTAATCTACCCACAGGTCTGACGTATACAGTGATGATCAGAATGCGTTGAACAGTAATTTTAGCGATTGTGCTGCAAACGTGAAAACGACTTGATAGGCATACCTGCTATAACGAATATCGCTCTTCTTTGTCTCTCCACAACTTCAATGTCCTTCAGATCGTCTGTGATAATATGTCCGTGTATTTTACGCTACGAACAACATCCAACACCCTCAGTGTTTGCATGAGTTCATTTTAACATTTGAAAACCATAACGATTGATTTGGACGTGTTATATACGAGGTTGTGATTTTTTGCAAAATTTTCACATATGCGGAGCAGGTTATTTAATGTGCCAACTAATTTTTGTTTTAGTTTATTTTTTAGCGACTATTGCAAACGCCCGAAAACTTCTGAAGTACCCGAAACCACTGAAAATGTATTTTACTTTAGTTTACGTTTTGATGGATTAAATGAAAAAACAAATTTATTTTGAAAAATATGATGAATGTCACATTGTCTTCGAGTCTGAACGGTAAACCCAAGTAATTGGGTGTTATTGTTGATATAAACGAAGAATTGAAGCGGTTTCGCTACTAAACAGTCAAAAGGGTCGTCCTGTATGGGCCGGGTGGAACCTATACAATTTTAGGCGGCACCTATACAGGCCAGGGCGGCATAGTCTGCCCTGCGGTCGAAATTCCGCCCTTTGATTCCAATCTGTAAACTTCTAATTTTGGGGAAAACAATGCACCAGTAAATCAACGAAAATACGTCGGAAATAAAACACGGCCTACGGATCCCGGGTAGGCACTAAACCGTATTTTGTTAACATATCTGAGGGTTTTACGGTTTGTGTAATTACTGAAATACCCGCGTTAATTCGGGAATTTCATAACATTATGAAGATATTCATTTACTCATAAAAATGCGAGCACGAGGTCTGCATAATAATGTTAACATATTTTCGTGCTTTCTGTGCGCATTGTTTCATTAATAGCCAACAGTTTCATAGAATACTATGCTCCTAGTCAGTATTTATCTCAGTTGCAATAATGTCTGTCTCGCACTTTTGCACTCCTAGATTGTTGGCAAACCTAAACCCTGTAATCACGGTAGATAGTCCCGCCAAGGATTCGGACTAACTTGTAGCTAGCTTAGATAGCGAATTCCACACAACATCATTACAATCTAAATTTTGTTTCACTAAGAAACGGCAATGTAATTTTTTTTTCTGTTTTTATCTAAAACCATTCATTTTTTGAGATTGGCAAGAGGAAATGATTTATCTTTATCATGTGCAGGTTTGCAGGGTTAGTGTAATGCAATACCTTATTGTAATTTAATTAAGTTTTAATCTGGAGTGCCATACCAGGTAAGTATGTTTTCTGTATAAGTACATAATAAGATAAACCCTAGCAAGTATTTGTTATTTGTACAGCGCCCTTGAGGTGATTTTTCACAAAAACGGCGCTATATAAATCGTCCAAGTATTATTATTATAATTATGTAGATATCAATTAAAGTACCTTTCAAAGTGATAGAAAATAATCCCATAGAAGATGTTTAGTACAAAATGACACATTTATCTACATAAATTGAAAGTTTATTAAAATTAATGAGAAATACTTTGTATACACCACTGTTATAATATATTGTATAAATATCAACATGTTTAAAAATAATAATTTAAGAATAGACATATTAAAAACATTAACAATAAATGATGAAAGTAGGTAAACATTTAATATGTGTAAAATAATTGAAAATATTTTAAAAAATTAATAACAAATTTATATTAGAAATGTATAAATGAAATTATTTTTATTACTAATATAAATAAAATCAAAAAGCATAAAAAAATAAATAACAATGGTTTTTATTATTAATGTTTTTATCAATATTATTCTAAATATAGATATTAATGTGAAAATAAATTTAAGGGATGGATATTTTTTTATATTTAATTATTAATAATATTTATTTGACAATAAATGATTTATCTAATTTATAATATATTTCAAATTTATCTAATTGTACACTAATTGTATTCCGTATGTAAAAATTTTAAACCTTTATATATGTCATAATACTGATTTGTTTCCAAAAATATGGTTGGCAAATTCAGAATAATAATTATTACTTAAACACCTTAGGTGCTCCTGAACTCTAGTATTAATTATTACATAATTTTTATTTCTTGAAGTCTTTCGTACATTAAAAAAGTTACAATCGTTACAAATTAATTTATAGACCCCCAATTTATTTCAAATATCCTTATTAATTGTTTTTGTGTTTAATTCGTAGAACTCCATTTTTTTTTAAATTTAATGTAAATCAAATTTAATAATGTTATTATTATAAGGATAGAAAATGAACAAAATAAAATCTAAATCCTTATTATTTAAAATATGTTTATAAAATTTCTTCAAAAAATATATAATAACTTTGTGGAGTCATATTTATTAAATTAATGACCATATTATATTATTATGTATATTATTTATCCTGATGAGGGGAGCTTTGCTAATGAATAATATTTATATAGTAAATACTGTGGTTTAAGCATAGTTGTTGTTATTAATTTAATATTTAAAATTAATCATTTCAATAAAAAAGCTGGTTGGATCGTATTTGGGATATTTTTTTTTATTAATAAGTTTGAATATTATCATTCAAAAATAATATTTTACTCCGCTGTTTACCAACGTTAATTATTATTATCAAGTTTATTGTTTGAAAGTGTGTATCAAAAGTTTACCCCTATATTTCCCATGACAATGCTCATATAAATTAGCCTTTAAATATCTATAATGATTTAGTTATTCTATTATCGCTGAGGTTTAGACCGGGCGACACGCACTTCCGCTCCACAATAATTACGGATACTCGGTTACACGCTTCCTGCTTAGAGGTGCTTTGCGGAATTCAATATCCGGTGCAGCTCTCCCACGGAGCCTCCCCGCGCAGCCTCCGCCGGAACAATCCCAACACCGTCGGGGTATTTGCACTATTGTTAATTGGAATTCGCTCTGCTCCTCGGAGCTTTGAAACTAAAGGGTACTTCGGGGTCTTTGGCGAATTTTAAATTCCCGAAAATATATTTTTTTCCAGCTCTTTTTGTTTTGCGACAGCATTGCTCTGCAATGCTTTGACCATATCCCGAAGGCAATTATCTAATATAATGTTTTTTGTCTGATTATTTAGAGTAGGTACACACCGCCCGTATAATTTGTAATTTACGTGAAGAGGCAAGTCACTTTCATGTTTTTATGCATTGAAACTATAAATAATCACATAAAAAATGTAGTAATCATAAGTATTTAAAAAAACGCGTACGAGAAAAGGGTTTTTACCGCGACCGGTATTTTAATCCTGGATCTTCCGATATCGTGGCCTGTGCGGTTGACACATTAACTCAGTAGTTAATGTGTCAACCAGTGTTTTCTTTTTTATTATTAACCCTTTTCGTGTGAATATATCAATTTTATTTCGTGTATATCGCAAGCATTTGTTGAAAATTCATTTTCATCCAAAACTGCGATTTGAACATTGAAAGTTCATTCGTACTCAGATGCACTTCAGCAAGTTTGATTCACTCACACGATGTAAATCCAATTTTCTGCCATGACCAAGCTGCACATCATCTCGGTGCCACGTTTATGAAAAGCTTCTCAAAATGTAAATGGAATATTCCATGTACGTAATATTTTATACTCTCACTGCAGCGAATCATTTTTTTCTCGTCCTTGTTGGAGATAGGAGTCAGAATAAATGCGACATTAAACTCATATCTTCAAAGGTTCAACTCCTCAAAATAGCCCCGAGGTAGCTTGGAAAAAAAACGCATACAATCTCTTTGAATTTGATAGGCTCAAGCCATGGCTTTGGAACTTTTGACTGGATGGTTTGGCTTTGAAAGCGGCTTTATGTCTCAAAGAGTAAATAGACGTGTGCATGTACATACATAGTTGGCCTTTGTACGTTGTGAAGTAGTTTCAGCATATTGCGCGCCGTCTGAAGGACACCGCTTGTCCTTCAACCGAACCGAGAGAACCATTTATAATGTCATAGGATCTTCTGCCAGATTTTAAGTGCTTTCAATTTTGCTTTTCCTCCTTACTTACACGAAGATTTTCATGTAAAATTAATCCTTTAGTAATATTAATACCCTTCTGTTACCCATGAGTTATGACTCGAGGCAACATAAAACTTTATTGTTTATTTTTTATTTCCTTCATTTAAATACATACTTAAGTATCTTATTAAATTTTATGGTGACCGTACAAATCAACGCACGTGTGGATCGGCACACATTTTAAAAATGATATAATGTCATTAAATGTACGAAAAAATGTTAGATTAAAAATACCCTCTCGAAAACCTAATGTAATCTATAATAATATAAAAATAATCATTAAGTTTAATTAGGTTAGGTAAGATTAAGTTTTCAGACTGGTTTTTTTCGCACTTTTATTGACTTTATATCACTTGTAAAAAGTGTGCCGCATCATAAGTGTGTTGATTTATCGTGGAAACGATTTTATAATGACAATATAAAACTAGGCATGTCCCATACATGGGTAGTCTCTCTAATGGTTATACTGCTCTTGGGTCAGTATTAAAAATAGACCTGTGTATTAACAAAAATATATAAAGACACCTTCTCATTAGAATGGTTTCACTTTTGTCAGAAGCATACTCTTACCTGGCAAGCTTTCATCAAACTGACAACAAGACGCACCACGACATTTTAACAACCCTCCAAACAAATTAAAGTGCGACACTTTTAAATGTGTCGTTTTTAATTGCCCCCATATGTCACTCGGTAATCTCAAGCACTAATCCACTGCACATTCCGCCCTCCGTCGTATAATTCCTGTTTCAGAAAACTCAAGGAAGCGTGCGGAAATGGAGGCAATTCTGAAAAAGGTTAATCTGATTAAAAGTGGCCTTCATTATTATTCATTCTTTTTTTAAATGCACGCTGACTCGTGGGTGTCTGGATTTTAATACTTGGCGTGGTTCTTACCAATGGGCTAGTCTTAAATATGTCGAAGTGTGGAAACGTCTCGCGCTGTGGCGTTTCATCCCCCTTTCCCGGCCAATTAGAGGCGACATAATTAGCACCGCACTGCCCTCAAGACAAAGGTAAAACCTCAAAGAATTTAATTATGCTGAATTAATTTTGGTCCGTCTTGCACCGCGACACCCTTCAGCACTTTCCCACCTCGGCAGTTAAAAACCTTCTAATTAATTAATTCACCTAATTTAGTTCATTCCGAAATTGAAGAAGTTTGCCAAAAAAACTCTTAAGTTTTCACCTTTCGTTTTTGGCCTCCATTAATTTAATTCTTTTAAAAGAAAAATAATTCAATTGATTCCACAGACATTAATAAATACTATGATTTACTTCCACTGTCTCTATTTTAGGAAAATCATTAGAGTTTCAATATTTTTGTTTCGACAAGATAATTTCGCAAGATTTTTAAAGAACTATCCAGATAACCAATGTAATATTGAAAGTTAAGTTCCGGATATTCTCGTAATAATATAATCTTATTAGTTTATTCGAATCGGTTAGCAAATATCACTATTTATCTTAAATCAAATTACGGCCTTCCGACTTCAGTCTTGTAAATTTAATTACGCACCCTCTGTTTTTTGTTTCGCGGAAAACATCCCCTCTCAAATATCACTTTCCGATCACACAATCAAGAGATATTGGATTATATCATCGCGTGTCCAATATCCTGTCACTTTCTGTCAATCACTGTCCATTCTTTTTAGCCAGCATGTGGGGCCCTGCGTAATATAACCATATACCTCCTACTATGAGTAATCTATCAGATGTGCGATGTATTCATTGTTTATCGCGTGGAAAATAAAGAGCCACTGCAGATAAACTAAAGATGATATAAAAAAATATATTTTTACCCACATTCCGTTTTATTGGTCGATTTCCATATTATTAAAAAGTACAGGGGATTTTAATATTGCAATCATATTTGAAATACATATTTTTTTTTATCTTTCTCTCCTTTCAAAAAGAAGGATTCTAGTGAGATCCAAATTAAGACCCGAAACGTTGCTCGAAATAGCTTTATCAATGTTTAGTGAAGAGATGTGAAGCGCTACATTTGTACTTATGCTATTATGCCAAAAACTTACACGCTTGCAAATTTACAGAAAAATACTAATTTATAGGTACATACAATCATATCTCGCAAAAATTGTAGTAAAAACCCAGTTTCCTCCATCTCTCCTCTTTCACCTCCCACACCAGCCTTTCTACATCTCCCAGAATGTCGATTTAATTAATTCCACTGGCTCATGAAATCACGATTCAACTTTCAATGTCACAAAATATATTCGTAAATGCACGATAGATAAGCTTCTGAAAACTTCATAAGCCTAAAAGCATTGTGATCGTATTTTCGATTGAATTAGAAGTCCAACAGGAATTTCAAATATAATACGATGAAATGCTTTTACTGCGCTGCTTTTCAGCGAACACCGGACAATGGAAGTCCAGATACAAAAATCCAATTATTTCCGCATTAAACAGAGCGGTTACTGAACTGCGTTTAGTGAGGAGAAAGTGTGGAATGCACTCGCGATGCATCCAGTGTCTAGCGCGGGTTACCTTACGTTATATCTGGAAGAATTCCTCTGTTATTGTAATACGTGATAAATATTTCAAACATAAGTCGTTCGATGGGTTTTCTCTCTTAATTTATATGAACTCTATCAAATGAATTTTGTGTGCATGCATATTCTTCAGAATTCCTAATGTGAAAATGTTAATTATATTAAAAACACGCAGGTAATAATAATATGTTAATAGAGTTTCAATGTCTTTATTGTAAAAAGAAGAAGAAGGTAATTAAAGCAACACAACTCTATCCTACCATACCCCCCATCGCTTCATACATATTTATACACATTTGTTATTTTGACTATTTACTTCGCCCTACTCCAGTATTTATTTTTTAAATTTTCTTTTACCATGCCATGTCTTCTTGGCACATTCTTATGGCCTTCTTCCATAATTTGTTATAATGACATAAATCTTAAAAATTATAGTTGATTTGAAAACATTTCATGGGTAAATAAATATGCACTTTGCATTAATAAGCACGGTGAAAACTCTTAATAACTGTGTAAGAAAAACACGGTATTCGGAAATTCTGATACCGCTATTACTCGTATGTACTTTAACGATGTAATTATCTACGTGGAAGTTACACTTTGCACATATTGACCATGCCAGCTGAAATTCCACGGTGCATAGTCAAACGTTTCAATCAGGATGCAAGGCAACACGTTCGTGAATGTTTAAAACGGAACGCGTGCTGAAACACCAGGCGTGTCGTACGGGTGCACAGCGGGCGCGGCGGTGCCGACGCTCCGTTCTGTACACTGTACGCGACGCTCGGTTCCCCGGGCAGCGTCGGTAACGAGCGGTCGTTAGCGCAGCCTGTAACGGCTGACCGTTGCGTTGATTAAAATCAATTCGCGCGTTAACTGCAACCAATACGTCAGCGGGGCGGCTATTGTATCTGTGGTCCATTTCAAGTATCACTGAATCCGGTTGAGTTTGACGCAATAATTCGATCAAAGTGTTAAGTATACTCTCAGTTTGTGAAAATATTTCAGGTATGAAAAAGCGAAGACACGTTTTAATAAAATATATAAACGTTAAATTAAAGTTTATAATTTATTAAAAGATTTGAGATTTTTAATTTGGTCCCTTAAATTGTTTGTAATGGATTTATTTATTTCGCTTTGAACCCAATTTCCCAAACTTTAACCATTTTGGCAGAACGTTGTTTTAGGCTTGAGGTATAAACAAAGTTTGTTTCCTCTTTGCGTTGGTACATATTCAAACTTTTACCTTTAATTAAAAGTTTTTCGGAGAACTTGAACCACCTCATTAGTTTTTTAATGCTCATATATATTGTTCAATGTAATTTTCCTTGTTTACCCTGGTTTATGTATAAATATCATCCTTCCACTCGAATTTATTATACGCCTACTCTAACGCGATTTTATGCTTCAAGTCCCGCAATACATCTCTGTCAATACAACACCCACCAAAGCGATATTTAACCAAGCGTAATAATACGCGTTGACAGACATATCACATTGCGTAAATTTAATTTAGTTTAAATGTGCGAATTTTCATTTTCGCACGAGTACCAAATACATTCAAATACCATTCGATTATATTTTCGAATAATATTTTCAGGTATCTCGAATTCTGTTGAAACTTTAAACCACCCGAATTTTAATAATCAATGAACCGTTGAAATGCACACCCTCTTTACGAGATGCTCCCCTCACTGACTTAAACTAAAAACAATGAGGGAGGATTTAAACAAGGAGGGGCGAAAAAAACCGGATACTCGAAAATGCAAAGACGCCGAAGAATTGACAGAGCGTTATATTTCCGATATCCGGTCTTTCGGCCGAATTTCCGGCAAAGAGAAACGGAGAAATTAGTGAAGTAGGAAATCGGTACCCAGAAGCGAAGTGAAGTTGAAGCCGTGCCGTGTTATTTGTTTAGCTTTGTTATCGAAATCAAATGTTTGGCCAGGAAATGGAAGAAAGTAAAGTCAAGAATTCCACTTCGACAATTTTAATTACGGCGGCGATTGTTCCCTCAACACTTTGCTTTTGATTAATTTGTAGATATCGTTGAATCGTCAAGTAACGTCAAAAGTTTCATCACAAATTTTGATTAATGTTTCGTTTCCTATCGAGTTCTTCACTCTGCGGTAGCGAAAAATAAAATATGTTATGCTCCCACGATGGATATTTTAAGTATCAACAAATACAATATGATTTCTAGTATACATTGTTAAAAATAGTAGTAAATAGTTAAGTATCTACCTACAGCGTCATTACAAAGTTATTGCGGCCTTTAGATCTTAGTTAGTCCCTGAAAGTAAGCCCTAAATAATTGGAAACTTGAGTAATATCTCATGTAACCATATAACAGCCAGTCTCTAGGTTCATTATTCTCCCCCAGCCATTAGTATCACCACGATTGTTTCTTGAATCCAAGTTATCGTATTTTAATAAGTCAATTCATCACACCTCCCGCGCTGGGCGTATCGTGGATTTTAGAGCTCGTGCAACCAGAGGATGTATCAATCGATGAAATTGCCTCATACACATACATGATATACAACAAAACGTTTTCCTCACTTGGGTCAAGGTCGTGCCTTCTTTTCTGGATAATAACAGCTCTGACCAGGGTTAAAAACCAATATTCACACCCCTTATCTATTTTTTCTTCTTATATTGCCTACTTCTCACTATGACACTTAATTTTGAAACAGATTTAAAAAGCTTCGCACTTCCATAATTTTAATCGGAAAATATTTCTTGTGCGATGATAGAGGACTTAGCTACCAGAGGATTGAACCTCGGGTGGGAACCGGACGCCTTTGTGTAGCTGGCTACTAACCGGTCAAAAATAGTTGATGATTACTTATATTCTGCCTATTTGTATTTAGTAAAACTTTTATCTTGGTAAGAAAGAGTTCTTCGGACACCGGTTTACCATTCAAAGAAACATAGCGGTTAAAACAATGTATTTAATTAGTTTATTTGTATGAACATGCAGTATCCTCTGTACTTAGTTAATCACTTGGCATATCATAAACAGTAATGGTGCTCGGAACAGTTCTCCCCAAGATTAGTTCAAGTTTAATAGTTCACCTTATGACGTCGGGAATAATTACTTGCCCCCCTCTTCTGCGAGACGTACGGAGACTCAAAACACCTCCCCCGCCCCCGCCCCACCCTAGCCACCGCCCAGCTCCAGAGGGGAAAGGCAATACACGAAATATACAAAGGCAGACTAATGAGCAATATTTGTGTACGCCGCCGCCCAGAGCCTTGCCAAACTTCTTCTATAAATATCTGTTTTTTTTTTTCTGTTGAGGGTTGTTTGACTATGTCTTTAATAGTGACTTTTATGTAGGTACGAACACTTCTTTAATTATTTTTTTTTAATAGTGCATTCTCAACTAAAGTTAGGTACTTGAAGGCGGTCGCTATACCAACTTTCCATTATCGGATTAAAAATTGTAGAAAATGACTTCAATTTTGGAATAACTTACTGAAGCTTGTAAACCTCATCGTATTATATATTTAATCATTTAATCTTGTGCTGTAATTCTAAATTTTCCATTAAATATTTTACTTTCTTGCTGTTAAAATACTTTAAATAATTAATTTTCTAGTACTCTTATTTACTTAAATTATTCATATTACCCACACACAGACAGCCCCTATGTGGGTTCCCGTTTCTTACTATTATAATTTAAACGATCATTCATGTGAACAAATTGTAGATAACTTATGTTAAAAACTGTGGGAAAAAATAAAGAAAAAAAAGTGTGTACATATATTAACAACTCTCAAAATGAAACATGAAACCGAAAAGACACAAAATAAAAAGATATCGGTAGCAACTGGGACTCAAACCCAAGACCTTCTGTTAATATTATCTTCAATGATTAAAAATAGAAAATAACTTGTTAGAAATACCAGGCTGACCTTATGCGCCTTGCTGGAAAATGCGAGTTAATAATTTATCACTAGACTTTCTTTTAAAAATGCTTCTTTTAAGTTTTTCCAGAAATCAAAATATATCTCACAAACGTGCATATTTTCGAGTTGCAACTTTTAACTTTTTTGTGCCACAGTAAACACCTTTGATTTGGGAGGGGTTTAGATTCGCGAGTATTTTATGTTATGGAGTATGTGTTCTTGTGTTTATGTGTGAACCCGAACCGAACAGTTTACTGATCATTTTTATATTTCATATGAAATAAAACCGGCAGGACCCGAAACGTAAACATCCAGCGACGTTGCAGCGTCAATTTGGAGACTTCGGCGGAATCAATCGGGGCTCATTCCCGCCGCTTAAGACGCTCGTAACTCCGCATCACGGAATCACTTGCGCGTTATTGGATGTTCATCCGGCGGGCTCGTATGGGAACTCCTTTGCAGACTCTGCCCAAAAATCAATTTGTATTCATGTATTGAAATCGATTCACATAATTCTGCCGCGGCTGCGACGCAATGCCAGTTTACAAACGACGCAAGAGTCAGACAAACCGTAACAGTAAATAAACACACATGGATATTTAAGTCAATCCGGAAAATTGCCGCGGAAGAATTGGATATTGTAAGCCACACCGTGGTATCTGCAGTAGATGGCAAAATAGTGAAACTGCACAAATCTGACGCTATCCTGGCCCGACTATCGAATTCATTTATATCACTATCCCAGATCCCAGGCATGCTCGGATAGTGCCTTTCTAGATCCTAGAATTTACATAAAATATTATCGCTGTAGTATCTGATAAGAAAGATCAACAAAACTCGCACTACTTTCATAAATGTTTAGTGTTTTTATACTGAAAACCACATCGGATAGCTACTGCTTTAATAAGGTATTGTGAGTGTTGAGTGGCATGGAGAGGGAGATGAGAAAGATGAAAGTTTAAAAGATTGAGTCTTAATCTAGGCAATACTTATGGCTAAACTAATTAAACAATTCAATTCTAAATAGTTATGGTCTCTCTCCAAGACACCCATTGCAATAATGTCTATCACATGGGAAACTTATCAATCTAATGACCAGTCTACCTGAGAACAGGTTTCACCCAATGAGCTAAGTAATGTAAACCATACAATCATATTATTATGTAACATATATTGTACTTATACTTCAATATGCCGTATTGCATGAAATTTTTGTAACGATAAACGTCGATTTATCGACACTGAAACTAAAAAAGAAACTGAAAATGTATTTTTATTTGTGCTATTCGAATTTTGAGCCCCGCGGTTTCATTGCCTTATCACGATCTTATCGATCTGTGATAGACAACGTCGTATATATAATGTATACTCTTAATATCATCTGAGCACCCTTCTCAGCCATTAGAATATTTCGGCTTGATTTTTTCTCTATTTGTTTTAGCACGTTGTCTAGTTATCACGCTTTCCGCTACATTTAATTAAGCTTTTATACTTTCCCAACCTCCTGGAATCACGACAACCACAGTATCATTAGCATCATTAAACCCGAGACCGTGAAAGTTGTAAAAACAGTATAAGTGCAAGCGTAATCGCTTAATTTGTTTCTTTTCTTCGTCCGATTAGCGCCAAGGAAGCAATCAAGTTAAGCTCGGACAACAAAGAATTCACTCCATCCCGAAAACGACTGGCTCGGCTAACAAGTTAAAAGATGAAGTAGCCGCCTTTCACTTTGTGCGGTCGTAATGTATTTTCTTTGTGTTAAATTATCGCATTGTGATGGACCCCCTTAGGGCCCTTAGATGCCCGCTTGCTCGGGGGGTGGTTGCCACCTGATTCGGAACGTGCAAATTCCTTTGTTATTCTTCCGACTCTCCCGAGAAACGTATTCCCCAAATAAATAAATTAAATTGAACCGATAAATTTTCGGGTAGCTCAACGAGACAATTTAATCTATGAATAATAAAAAATAAGGTCTTTTCTAAAATTCTCCTTTAATATTGTTTGATTATGTAACACAATACAACACAGCAATAATTCTTTATTACCAATCAAATTACCCTCAAAACATTTTTATTTTACTAAACAATATATTCATATAGAGTATATAGACCAACAAACGCCGATTCTAAATATTATATATAATTATACGTAGAATTTATAAATCGTCATCGAAAACTGAATACAAAACAATCTCATAATAACACCATGTTATGTTGGTACCACTGCTTCTGACGTCACATGAGTACCGCAATATTCCCGTTTCATGGGTAAATTTCTATAGCGCAGTTTTGTGAAGGTTCACCTCAAGTGCGCTTTATACCAACTAACCTAACCTAATATAATTGTAAAATAACAGATATACTACATGTATGCAAATTAAAACTATGACATAAAATATTCATGAGCAGATATTATAATACAACAATTTAGAAACTAAGGGTGTAAATAATCAAATATCACGTAGGTACAAATAACAACAGAGCAAGAGAAAATTATATGGCATTATTTACATGGTTTTTCACTGGGTACTAAGGGAATTAAATAACAAGTAAGCAACTAAATAAGCTATGGAGGATTAAAAGAAAAAATGTCCTGAAATTCTGTTTCTACGTCCATGAATTTATGTTTTGTATCGGATAATATTGTTTATGTTAAGCTCCACAGTGGATAACAAAGCATTATTTTTTATAAGAAGTTCAGTCCTTAAACCAATACTATGGTATTTACATTTTACAGCCACTTAATTTTTAGGTTAATGTCAAAATTAGTTTAGCGGAATCATAACACAGTAATATTATCAAATAAATATACAATACGGTAGAGGAGAGTCGTTCTGGCCGGACCGATTCCAGTGAATCCGATTCCGAAGGCTGTGGACTCACTCCGAATTCGGAAATCCGGATTTACTCGTTCCGGACTCATACTCAAGGGACGACTAAGGTTTTGGATTGGAGTCAGAAATTAAAAGCGACCCTATTCAATAATGTAATATGAACGATTGTTGCTTCTGGAATCAGAAACATACGGGCAGTCGGAGTCAGAAACGAAAAGCGACCGTATTCAATGGCGCAATGTGTACGTTTTTTTCCTTCCGGTATCAGAGACACTATAGAAACGGCAGAACGATGACTCCTGTCATTCCACCGGATTCGTCGGAACGGCGGACTCGGGCAGGCCGAAAGGAACGAAAACCGAGTACTAGGAATCGAGTCCATGTGGCTAAATTCAGAATTCGAACGAAGTTCATGAATTAAGTTAATGAATGACCCACCTCTATTAATTGTTTTTGTGTTTAATTCGTAGAACTCTATTTAATTTAATTAAATCAAATTTAATAATATTTATTAAGTTCTGCAAGTATTTTAGTTGTTATTATTGCCACGTTGTTTCGGCGTTCCGGGCCATTTTCAAGTTTTCAAAAGAAAATTATTAAATTTGAATTATATTAATTTTTTAAAAAAAGGAGGACTGCCTTCCCTGGCGGATTTTTTTGGAAACTGCTCATAAAATGGCCAATTGTTTTTTTTTCATACATTTTAATAGAATTTCGGTGAAATATATTTTTAATTAATTGTATATATCATATTCATAAAAAATTTTTTTACGTAACCTGCATATGACTTTACAGCTTTCTTGCTCATAAATGAAAAAAAAATACTAAAGAGACTATTAGGTTTGTACGAACATGCCTCAAATGCATACGAAATTGACTACCCTCTACCAAACCGTTAATTCTGACTGCTCGTGTGACGTCATACCCAACAAGTCATAGATTTTGTGCGGTTTGGTGGACTTTGAAATTGAAATTGAAACTATTATTTTAACTATAATAACGAACTTAAAAAAAGGTATTTAAGTTAGAACGTCAATATTAATAAAAAATAATTAAAAAATATGAAAAAATGGCCTGGAATTCCTTATTCAACAATTTGTGGTTTTCCTTATTCAACTATCGCCTACTATTATAAGGTACATTGCTTATTTTTTTACGTCATGTAAGTAAAATGTGTTGCCTTTTATCGGTTTATCTTAGATGATTGCCTATTTGAAAGACAATTTTTTGTTCTTATAGTCGACCACCGTTTATTTCCTTGGTAGTATTTATTTATCAGTGCCCTTCACGAAATCTAAGCTCTTTTTGTTAGTTCAATCAACGTATTCATCGACACCACAAAACGCAGTCTAGTACCCAGCGATCATATTAAGTAAAGCCATGAAAAAATCCATGTCATTTTATCCCACTCCTGTGTTCCCATCCACCCTCCCCTCCCCCGACTAACATTGTTTAAGCTAATTGATGAAAAACTGTACATTATCACACTTTACTCATAGTATTTATCATCAGCAGAGGAAAATTTATAATTGGCATAATTTATTGTTTATATTGTTATATATATGAAAATTATGGATTTGCTGTTAATTTTCCCAAAAAAAGTAAATAAATAAATAAATTATTTTTAAAAGTTTTCATAATAATACACCTTTTATGAAAATTTACAACATTTTAAACATGAAAAAGAATGAAAAAAAAAAAAAAAAAAATGAACAGTTAATAAACAGAAAATATCAAAAATAAAATTAGATGTTCTGCCAATATCTACCAAACTAACGTTTATCCTAATAAAAAACTATAAGATAATATTTAAAAATAATGCATATACTTGGTAGAAATTGCTTGTTCATACCACATTTGAAGTTTGCGAATTAATTTTTTTTGTGAAATGCATCCATATAGTTTAAATATTTGTTACCAAAACTGTGTAAACGTTGTATTAGAGAATGGAGACCATAGTTAGAATAAGATATGCATATGTAAAATGTTAATGTAATTCTAGTTGTTCGCTTAGGGATATGTATTAATTGCAGGAGTTCAGAACAATCAAATTTAGAATTTAATAATTTAATAACAAGGTTAGGTCATTTATTATTCATCTGTTTTCTAATGTTGGAATATATAAAATATTCATTAATGATGAGTAATTTAAATCCTCCATAGGAGTGTTAAGTTTAAAATTTATGAAGCGTGGAAATTTTCTTTGGATTTTTTCTACATTATAAATATGAATTTTGCAGAACGGCGACCACACTATGAAATTATGCCCTATAACGTTTCTAACTAAGGTATTTAAGGCATTTACCGGTTCACTTACCCAAATTTGAAATTATTGATCCAACGATTTACGAAGCATATTTCAATATAAGTGTATATTCATAGGTATTTTAAAATTATAAAATAATTTGCAAAATTGCTGCCTCAACACAGGCTAGCCTAGTGAGGCGGGTTATGTGAAACTTCAACTATAACTGTTATTATATTATTTTTAATTTTACTTTATAAACCACTGTACACTTACATTATTATATTATTCTCGTACATGTCTTTTAGTTATAGTTAAATTTAATTACAATAAAGATATTTATTATTTATTATTATTATTATACCTTGGAGGGATATGTACAACAATTTTATGACTCGTAACGATTCGAATTCTTTAATTGTTTTTTAATAGAAATCCTAACGTTTTCATACCCTTGTTTAGATTTTTTTAATGTTGCTTAATTTAGTTTCTCATGCGTTGTATTGTATTTATATTTCTCGTGTCATTGTGTTTTGGTACTGCGACAAGAATAAATTCGCTAAATTCCCAGTTTGAAGTCGTACACGTAGACCATTACGCTATAGAGGTATATTTACTTTACCTCATGTTATATTATTCTGCTATATATTTGGATAGTTTCGTGAATAGTTATCTACAACAAGTAGGCATACGTTAATGTCAATAATCCTAGGCATCGTCTTGTTATTTGTTTGTCTTCGATATCCTCCGTTAAGTATCTCAATAAAATAGGCATTGATCTTAATACCCTTCCCACCGCAAGTCATGCGTCTTCAGCCCTTCTGTCATGTTCCTACTCACGGGGGATTTTATTCTCCAACTATAAGCTGAAATATATTCCGGCACGGAAGATAATGATCTATGGGTACTTAAATTTGCCTTGCATGTTTCGAATGTATCCGTCCAACGATTTCATTTATAAAATAAATTAAAATAGCCACACTTGGAAGCAATTGGAAAAGTTCACAAACAATCACAAAGTAAGGTTTACAGAAGTCACTTTCTTCTAAATTCTAAATATTGTTTTGTTTAGCCCGTAAATGTTGCAAATATGCGACGAAATGCATTCCGCCTATTCCCGATCTTCTCTAATATCTAATTGCATATGGCGCCACACACCAACTGAATTGTGCGAGTATATCCCAAACCTATTACACCTTTAAGCTCTTCGAGGGTTGCAAGTCTTTGAGCATATTTGAGCCATGGGAACTGCGAAGATTTTCTTCACCTGTGCGGCAATTTCGCGTGTATTTTATTTCCTAATTTTACGCTTATGACTCTAAAATAAAACGCGGTAGTCCCTGCCTTCTCCTTGGGGTGGATTTGTCAATCAGCAGTAAGCCTTCGTGGATTTCAGTGCATTTTGTTTGCCGATTCAGATAAATCCCATGGGGTGGGGTGGACTCCCGAGCCTAAGCCCTTGTGGATAGAGATTCACAACCCCGTTCCTAAATTCTCTACGTGTTTTGTGACAGCGATACAGTGCTCTTCTAGTGTTCATAACATTTTTTTCTCTTTATATTTATTTAACTTGATGTATACATTATGTAGAATGGTTAAATATGTTCTTATATAAACATATAATATATCTACAAATAGTTTATGACTTAAACTACAAGCATGTGATTTTTTCCGGATCCTTCCAGGCTATAAAAGTGTTTACTAATCATTGTATAATCACTCATCGTATCGTATAATAATTATCTCCTAATCGTGAAGGTTTTCCAGAAACTCATACATCTACCTGAATTACCATACGAGCAAATTGCCTTGAATAATGTAATAAACCCTTAATCTTTCATCCATGTGCCTAATTCACTTGACTTGAAATCTAATGTATAATCTATTCAGTTATATTCATTCGAAAGTTCTTCTAACCAGAGGCTTCAATATTCCTTATAGTCGTTTTAAATCAGGTTCCAGTCCCCTTAAAATGGTTTGAAACCCCTCCCCAGTGGCGCAGCCCCTTGGGACAGTTTTTGGGCGGTTTTGTCAGATTGGGGCTCGATGAATAGCGCCCCTGTCCGTGGCGGGCCCCGTTCGTAATTCTTTCCCTTTATCTAAATGCGTTCGGCCAGAATGGAAAAAGATCCGCTGATTCAAAAAAAGAAAACTCTTTTTCAATATCGCGCATATCTTGTGATAGGTTTTGGTTAACATTATTTTAGTCGGTCGTTACCGATAACGAAACCCGAAAAAACTGACCATCACCAGAATTTACAATGTCTGATGACATTACATAGGGAAATACCATTATCCGTTATGGTATACAAACATTATTATAATTTCTGGGCGGGGATCAACCAAAGTCGTTAAATTCGTTAAAATGGATAATAATGTGTTTTCTCCTTTTGTGAACAAGGCTATATATTACTATCAATAACAAAAATAAAAACCACACATTTTATAACAATTTCCTCTTCGTTAGTTCAGAAATCTATGTGGAAATCTGATTCATTGCGTAGCGATTATCAAATTTATTCTGTATCTCTTTAATGGGATCTTTCGGTCATAACGTTAACCCACGTTTTACATAAAACCCTTATTTGGATATATTTTATTTTTATCAGTGTACCTGTGAGGGCTCTTCGTAAGCCTTATCAGTGAAATCCCTTTTGCAAATGTTTTCCCAACACTTCAATAAGACTAACGACAAGCAGTCGCTTGGGGTACGTTATCTCCGAACTTCCCCTTACAGGGTAAATATTTGTATAAAAATTGCATCTTTAAGTAAAAGGGTGCAGAAAATTACTATAACATCCCTGCACGCACGCATGTGGATGCACAGAAAGCAAATAAAAACAAATAGTTATTTTTGTAATATTATAGTATTTTTTATGATATTTTCTGTCTGTGATATGATAATGAAATCAATCAGTCAGATTTCATTATCATATCACTTTAGACGATATTGAAATGTATATGGAATTTTTTTTTAAGATTTAACCATACTATGGTAGATAAGGCATTCTGATTTTCTTCTTTTTAATTAAAGGATATACATATTTTAACATTTCTATTTTTGTAACTGATACATGGTGGAATTCCATTATAATAATATAATAAAATACATATACAACTTATTTGCACTTTTATTTTATTTTACCATAACCGGTTTCAGCTTGTTAAAGCCATCTTAAGACTGGTACAAATTATTCTTAATCTACGGTTTATATACACAACATATTGGGGAGGAGGGGGGAGAGAGACTACAGGGGATTTATTCTATTATGTGGGTTTTCTTTACATTTGTTACTAAGTCGTCTTTGACTGCCGACGTTCTAATTATTAACACGGTAAAATAAAATAACAGTGGAAATAAGTTTTATTATATTATTATAGAATACATAGTAGACTTCGTATCGAATAAAAAAAAACAGTATTGAAAGTCGAAACAATAAAATAAAAGCTAAACTTGTGAAGCAAAATATCATTGTATTTTGCGCGCTTTTTGAGTTTATCTGAAATTAGTTTCGATAAAACTGTTCCCTTTTCAGAACAATATAACAATTAAAATATCTAAATAAAAAAAATGTCATTAGAAATATGGCTATCAAAATAAGTTAGCAACTTCAGGTTGTAATATGTTATTTTTCACCAATTTTGTACCAATAGAAAACTGAAGTACTTTTATGAAACGCAAGTCATTTAATTTGTAAGGTAATTGGGTCAGGAAGTGAAAGATAAAGAAATATGTGCGATGTTTACCGGGAACGTGAATAGGTTAAAAGTTATGTTTAATTAATCATTCATAAATTTTATTAGATTTTTTAGTTCTTCCTTAACAGATACTCTTTTTTCTTTTCTTAAAATTACATTCTAAATCTGCGTATTTTTTTTTATTCATTTTTATAACATTGCACAGCGAGACTGCACTTGGCTGACTGGGCAGTCTTGCTTGTAGCATTCTGCTAACGTCTTACGGCAGCCACTATGTCAGGCTGACATTCGCTGTCAGCAGTCCACAGTTGGTGTAACTCTAAATTGTTTCCCCACTAGGACGAAACGCTATGCATGCAGCAAGCAAATTTGACCAACTCAACGCACGGATTAAGCGTACGTTGAAATTATTATAATTTATTGGTAGGTCCTGATTTTTAATTAGTACTTCGATCTTTATAAGGCGCAGGATGTTTCGTTTTGTTTTTTCTCTGTCCCTTGAAAAATTACGCTTACTTTGAAATGGACACTGTACATTGAAAAAATATGTTGCTATTAAATACTTTTCTTCTGATAGCTTTACATAATATGTTTTATCTACGTGTGGCTTATATATAATAAATTAATTAAAAAATGCTTACGACGAACGTCTTGAATACTTCAACATTAATTCTCTTAAAATTAGAAGGCAATTTGTTGATTAATAAGTTTACATGAATTAATTCACGGTTATCCCGATACTACATTATGTCTTAGCAGTATTGAAATAAATGTTCCTAATTCCCATTGTTTAAGGCGCCATAGCACATACCAGCTGAATACATTCAGAAATAATATTGTCTATTTTAGCCCTATGTCTCAAATGTGTCGACTATATAATAGATAGAGTGTGCTAATGTAGATATTTTTATCGATAATTTGTGCAGTTTTAGAAAAAAACCTGCTATTACATAAAAATGTCTAACAATTATATTATGTATCACTTGTTACTCTTACTTCTATTTGTATTATGTATCATTAACTGAATTTTAATAATTTTGTGTAATTTATGTACAAGTGAATTTTTTATAACTGAAAACCCAGTATAAATAAATACGTTATTTTTTTTAGAATACAGAATACTTGGTTTTTTCACATGCTGTAACATGCGTTAATATGTAGATTATTTTTATTTTATAAACCTTTGAAGCTCACTTAGCAACGTTGATTCTTAGTTTTTTTTATGGTTTTTAGCGTTCCTAAAGAGGTATTTCACAAATTACAAAAAAAATATCTTTGAAAAAATAATACCTTTACGACTACGTTTATATTATTTGAATTGACTTTTCGCTTTAATTTTTTTTTATGAATACTGCACATGAGCCCCAATAGCTTCCAACTGTCCAGACCCAGTATGGTATGCCCATTTTGGATACATTTTGAGGCTCATGGTAGTAGGAAAGGGAAGGTTGTAACGGATTAAAAACTACTTAAGAGGAACGGCTGCGCGGCCTGTTTCATACAAAATTGAATTTTGTATTTGAGGCCAAAATAGCAATCCGAACTGAATGTAATTTTTTTTTTAATTAAAGGTTTGTTAAATATCTAGTATGCATGAGAAGTATTTTTATTTATTTTTGTTTTAAATTATGAAGTATAATAAGCCATGCAATTTTTTTTCATCATTTTAGAGGCAGCGCAGCCCGGTTACTGTGCTATGGACAATCAAAAGTTGATTTTGATTACTGACACTTTATTCGATTAATGTGAATGTTAAACTTGATGGTCTTGACTTTCATAAACTCTACAAACTAGTTTCACAGCGTCTGTGCAAAAACCCCTCGAATGCAAGTAGTAAGTAGTAATCTAAGTCTTTCTCTCTGCCGCCCAGCTGAGTAATGTACAAATACTTCCGAAGCGGGTTTAATGTTCCGCTCTTATCTGCCCGGTCCTCCCGTGTCCCTGGTGTGCAAGCGGTGTGTACAAATAGTGTAAGATAGTGCAAATATCTGGGGTGCTGGGCCGGGGGTGCTGGCGGGGCGGGCTGGCTCATCCCCAGTGTCAAATATCTCCTCGCCACCGCTGTGCCCCTGGTAGGGCGCTGTGCGCAATTACGAAACGTCGTTTGTGACTAAAATTTGTGTCCTTTTGCGAGATAATGTTAAAACATACTCTTATCAGTGTTACAACCCAGTGTTCATGGTGAACTCAGGAACTATCAATGTCAACCATAAATTCATAGATTTTATAGAATAAAAAACTTCTAACTTAATTCCTAATCTCGCCACCCTCGAGTTCAACATAGTTTCAAAATCTAGCTTTTATAGTTTTACTATTATTATTTTTTTTATATATTCAAAAAAATTCCTCCTACTTCCATCTTATAATTGGAAAAATATTGCTTGTGCAATGATGGAGGACATAGCTAGAACCTACAGTGTGTAAGTGCGGACTTTTAATAATAATAATAATAATAATTGGATTACTTCTATAGCGCCGTTTTCGTGAGAAAATCACCTCAAGGGCGCTTTACAATTAATAAAATAACATATACAACCAATACCTTACAGTTAAACTGTAAGGTATTGGTATTTGGTATTTGTATCCATTATATATGCAGTTGCGTACCCGGATGCCCAGATAAGTTTGTACATTTGGTTTAGAAAAATAAAATTCCCGGGTTACAAATAACCTAACAATATATATATATTTTTTAATTTCCCTACTACCATCACAGTAAGCGGAAAATGTTACCCGTGTTGTGATGGAGGACTTAGCCAGCCTAGGAATTAATCTCACACTCGGTGGGACCAAGACGCGATGCCAACTCAGTCACTGCCAGATGAAAATTTCTATTGCAAATAATAATTTTGGTTGTAGGTGTTGCAATGTTTATATTACTGCTTCACATACTTAACTTTGCAATTTTAAGTGGAAGATACTCTCAGTATCGCCCTGGTGAAAGACCACCATTTAGAATCGAATGGTTGCTTGAAATGGCTTTAATGGTGTTTCTTGACCAGATCTGAATAGCCAGGTACTTCCCAATCTTTCTCTTCCCCTTCTCGTTCCCTTCGCCAAAATCTTAAGCCTCGCAGCATACCCTAATTGGAGATGCCATAGGTTCACTGGCTCCAGACGGTTTGGATCAGTTGGGACTCTTGTGCGGTATTCACATATCTAATATTTATTTAAATCGGTTGCGTCACTAGTGTAAATTTTGTAGGTAACAAAAATTGAAAACTTAACTGTGCCGGTCGAAAACTTGTGTTCAAATAATCATAAATTGACATTATTTCAAGAATATTTTAACCAAGGAAATTATTATTTGATAAACATTTTACTTCCCTTTATATTTAAGTTAGAGAAAAGTAGCTTCTCGGCAAGAGCTTCGATAAATACGTATGTTTTATGGAAGACTTCGTCTTAAGTGTAAAGTACCGCCTTCGGTAGGGTTAAGTAATTCTACCTCAAGTTTACCACCCCTGACTTATCCGTATGTTAGTTTAAGCTTCACGTTTCGGTTAGAAGAGGCAACTAAATGTTGTCTGCAAATATTAGTCCAAATATTGGCACGTTCGGCGACCTCACCCCTCGGGACTTAGGGAACTTATGATCTAAACTGGTATTCTAAATGAATATTAACTATTCATATTTTAATTATATTCATATTAAAAGAACTTACTTTTAATTTATCATTCTTTTATCGTATTAATATATGCCTCATCAAACATGCTACAGATCGATATACTTAACTTTGCATTCGGTAGCGTCGCCAGTAAAGATTTTATGGATACTAAAATTCCTATGATTTAAAAAAAAAAAAAAAACAGAAAAAAGTTCGTTACTTCCTTTGACCGTCTACAAAGTTAAGAATGCCATCTTGTAAAAGCTGTATAAATTCCTGTTTTCACGTTTAGAATAAGTAAACCATAGCGTTTTACAGAAATTAATTTTCATACGAATCCTTCGAAACTCAAAATTTTAATGGCTGCAAAAATGTTTGTGTTTATTCTAAACCTTTTTTTTTTATTAAAAAGAAAGACAAATATTCCCTGGTTACGAATAACCTGACAATATTTAAAAATCTCCTACTGCCATCACAGTAAGCGGAAGATGTTGCTTGTGTCGTAATGAAGGACTTAGCCAGCCGAGGATTGAACTCACGACGCCTGCTTACTCAGCCACTGACCGCTCAAACCTTGCTGAAAGAGTTTCTCTTATTTCAACTTACTTTTATCATAACGTGACATGAGATTAGTAACTAGATCTGAGTATCTGAATACGACGATCTGTTAACCTTCCACTTTCTCATTTATTATCTGCCTATTCCTTCCACCGCACTTTTACGAGTAATACTACCGAATTATCGATGGTATACAATTTTCCTGGAAACAATGGAGATAATTATTATTGTTTCTTTTATTATACCTACCATCTGATATATATATAAATATTTACTTTGCATAGCTAGTCACCATAAACAAAAATTATATGTAAATGTATGCCACAAGTTCTCAAAGTGCTTGTTTTTGTTCTTTGCAGCGCTCAAGCGGCGGCCCCCGCGATGCGGACCGTGCGCGCCCCGACGCGCTCGCGCGACTCGCGCGCGCCGAGCACGACGCGGAGCGTGCTAACCAGCGGCTGCGTGCTGCTCACAAGGAGATTGCCAGGTTAGTGTCTTATTTTTACGTTTTTTTAACTGATTCCAAATAATACTCTTCCATGTAACATATAGATTATCATTCCTGATAACATATAGATTATTGAATATCTATGAGCTTCTTTTGACAAATTATACCCATCATTTGACGGCCTCCATGGTCGAGGGCTAAGGCTCTCGACTACGAATCCGAAGGTCGCGGGTTCAAATCCCGGCGTGCGCAAATAACTTTTATTTAATTAATTTGTGTTGTTTCACAATTAATTCATATAAAAATAATATATATTATATTTGCGCACGTTCCAGAGTGGAAGATATTCTCAGTATCGCCCTGGTGAAAGACCACCATTCAGAATTGAAACGTTGCTTGAAATGGCTTTTAGCCGTGTTTGGTGACCAGATCTGAATAGCCAGGTATTTCCCCTTTTCCCAACCTTCCTCTCTTCCTTCTCCTTCCCCTTCCCCAATACCTTAAGCCTCACAACATTCCCCAATTGGGAATGCCATAGTCTCACTGGCTCCAGACGGTTGGGAGCAGTTGGGATTCTTGTGCGGTATTCATTTAAAAAAAAAAATAGTTGAACTGGTAGAACCTCAAAAGTTCTACTTTTATAATTTATAATGCAATTATGTTGTATAAATATTTAAAAATTATGATGGATGAATATAACGTGTATTTGAAAATATCTGGTACAGACCATTTGAAATAAAATCTCCCGAACAATTCGTTTCATAAGGAATACGATACCATTCAATAACAAGTAAACTCCAATATTTCCTCCGCCTTTTCCAGGGTTATCTCGGCGTTGAACTTTTCTTATTACCGCCGACACCAGAAACGAAAAGTGAAATAAAAGAAACGTCAGCACTTCGTCAGATGGCTGCTGCACCCACCTGGAAAAACATCCCCTTATCTGGGAGAGACTTTTCCCACCATCCACCACCCCCTTTACTCACCCTTATAGAGTCTCCCCACCGACTGTTTCATCCCTTCAACTAAATACCCCTCCAAAGCCTTCCGGTTTAATTCCACGTTGTAACTTGTAACCCGTGTGTTTGCCACGAGGATACATTTATTTTGTTGTATTATAAATGACAGTTGTTGGTAACGAACATTTTAACTTGTTCGTTTTCCTCTCCGCAAATAAATTCACTGTTTTTTTTCACTTTTCGTCAATTTTTATGAAATACTGATTTTTAAATGTATATATTATGTTGTATATTCTGTTCATAAATGTTAATTCCTTAATAAATAAATTATAATGAGAACATAAAAATAGCTATAATAAGCTTAAATAATAAAATTAACCTTTTTTTTATTTAATCACATAAAAGTATTTCTTCGTCAGTATAAAAGTTAAGTTTACAATAGAAATAAGTGATTTAGTGTCGGAAAGGAAAGTTTCATAAATACTTTCTTCATTCATTGTTAGTTAATTTATGTAAATGAAAGAGCCCTTTTAATACCGGCAGTGAATTTTATTTAAATTAAAACGGTAGAAGTATTGATTTCGTGTACTCTGACGTTATGTGATTCCTTTTTTTTTATTATTATTTTACGGCGATTTAAAAGGTTTTTCCAAAGCAATTTTTTAAAACGTTTTCTTTTCTTACAGAAATTCGTGTTTATTTAAAAAAATATACATGTAAATATTTCTCGCGGGTTCATTTCCCAAAATCAAATGGAACCAATGGCGGTTCTTTGTCTTTTTAACTAGGGGTTCAATCAGAAAGTCACAAGAAGATACTATATTTCATTAAAATTTACTTGATGTCCTTCGGCGAACGTCTAATACAGCAACAGACACACATTAAAAAAAAAGTTGGTTGGGTTCAGCCTGCCGGCAAAGTGACCGATAGGGGGCTGTCTCGGCGACGCTTGTAAAATTTTCTACTTCATGTGGCTTTAAACATTCCTTCGTTAGCGTTGGGCACAAACTTCAATAAGGTTCGGCCTAGGTTATTTAATTTCACAATCTCTCTTTAAAGAAAACCCCCACTGATTTGAATCCTTATCTTATCAACGCCACAACTTCACCTGTCCCCAAATGTCTCCACAGTCCTCGCAATACGATGTGTCTTAGCCTGCTAGTGCGGGTATTCCACTGGAGTGAGGTATACGGTATACACGGCCCTACGTGGGTTAGTACAGCCGGTAATAAAGGGGTGTTGCCAAGGAGTCAGGCGACTTTTATATCTAAAAAAGTTCATTATTTATTTCTTTTATGATATCTCCCCGCTGTTCGGGTGGAGACTCGGGGCTGGTATTGTTTGGGGCAGGTTTGATCTACCTCACGCGAGCGGTGGCTCTGGAATGGAAATGGCTGAATTATTTTATTCTGTTCGTAATTAGTATATCTCCCTTTCTTTTAAGATGTTTCTTAAGAACGTTAAATATATGTAAAGAAATATATTTTTTATTAAAATAGTTAAACTTTTTTTACATGCTTTCAAATAAATGCATCGATATATTTTCCTCTACAGTCTGTAAGATTTTCTTTTGCATCATCTCATTGGTTTGACAGTTTCTTTCGAGTCCTCAATTTAATATTTCTTCGCATGTCTTTCAGTATGCATTTAAAATAAATTGTTATGTATACGGCAGTACTATTTCAAAGTAACTTATTAATAATATAATAAACGTAAATGATTTGGGTCATTGACATAAAGTGGCTCTTTCCGAGAAACAATCTGGTTAATTTGGGCCAAAACAATAAAACACAATTATACAAATCAACACAAGCTCTACGTAATACACGAACCAAAAATAAAGAACTACTCCAAACTCCTTTTGCTAAACCCAATTTAAATATATATAGCATGCAAATTATACAATATACTACCAGCCACGACTAGCAAATAGAAACACTGACTAATTTAAACACGAAACATATTTTTTGTATTTTTTCGGCATTCACTATGTAGCAATTTCTAGACATTTTGTTTGGAAGTTTTATTTACTGTGTACTTTTGCTACTTTTAATTTATTAGTTTAGCTACCGGTTTCGACACAACTGTGTCGTTCACTAGCGTTCTTAAAACTAACTTAAATTAAACAAGTACAGAAACAAAACCTAACCTCACCTAATGGTGACTAATTTGTTTCTGTACTTGTTTAATTTAAGTTAGTTTTAAGAACGTTAGGGAACGACACAGTCGTGTCGAAACCGGTAGCGAAACTAATAAATTAAAAGTAGCAAAAGTACATAGTAAGTAAAACTTCCAAACAAAATGAAATATATTAATAACTTTGGATTATTAAAATAGGTCGTCCATTTATTGCTACTGTAAAATACATTCTTAGACATGCCTACTCGATTAGAATCTATCTGTGTCTCTATCGCGTATGCAATAATTTTTTTAATTATTTTTTATAGTTGCTTTACCTGGATTATAAAACCTCCAAAACATACTTTATGTATACAACCTATCTTCTATATACCTAAATAATATCTTAAAATTTAACTTCCATATCTTTATTCTTCTATTTATTTATTTCATTATATAATTTATGTACCTCCTACGTCTGTCTCAATACGGGAATTTTCCCAATCGAACAATCCCTTATAAATTATGTTTTATCAAGATTAACAAAGAAATAATAAAAATATAATCAGCTATGCGTAATAAACGTGTTGTTTAAATGCGAAGGTTTATAGGTTACCTCGATAGCTCAGTGGCTGAGTCGCCCGGTTAGCAGGAGGTTTCTGATTTTTTTTCTTCATTTTTGTTTATTAGGGAAACCAACAGTTTACATAAAATATAATGAATATGTGATATAAATTTGACATAAGAAGTAACATAAATTTAAAAGTTACGTTCTGATTTGTTATGGGGTTCGGAAATTAAGGAGTGGTGGGAGGGGGGGTGGGATGCAAATGAAATAATAATAAGAATAATAGTAATGTCTTTATTTCAGCAGAACAAAGCGGTGAGTGGAATACTCTCTCTGCCATATTAAAAGAATACATTTAAAAAATAATATAAAATTACAAGATGTAGAAATAGAATATAAATAATAAATAAAAATAAAAATAAAAAAGAATTAAAATAACATATTTAGCACTTATGCTACAGTGGCCTGAGGGAAATTCTGTATCTACGATGTAGGGGTGCGCCTTGCCACTGGGCGACAGCCTGGACAAGAGTGTTATCCGATCTCCGGTAGCGCTGACTCCTCCCGGCTATTCTGTGGCGCATCAAAGCAGCGAACCCATGCACCCTTCTTTCTGCGAACTTCTGCGAGGCGCTGCATCTCCAAGGGAGGCCGAACAGCGCCCTGTAATCGTGGTTATATTGCACTCGGAGTGTGTTCATCACGCCTTGTGTATATCTTGTCCATAGTTCGCTAGTGTAAAACCTCATGCAGTATGTCTGGAATAGTTGATTTTTTACCGGAGGACTGCACCTATTAAATCACCTGCCGAGCATGTTGGCACGCATATGTGTGATTTTGTATTAATAAAAGAACAAGAAAAAGTGTACATATCCCAGTCGTGACAAGTATTTGCTCATACGTTACTAACGATAATATAAATAAATTATTTTGTAGTTTTGCACATAAATAAATATTTTATAGAAAAATGTTTTCCAATGCGATAATAATTTTGATTTATTCATCTTCTCCTTAACAAGCTAATACCCATGTGATAATATCCTCTCCGACGTGACAAAATAAGAGCAATCCTTTGTCATGTTTAGCGTCCTTGTATTACGGTGAGTTCTGCATTAGACAGATATATCGGTGTGCAAACATCGCGGTACCCCTGTGGCTTGCTGCACAGCCTTGACAGCACTCACGGCTTATTGTTGTAGAGCGCGGGGCTTTGGGACACTATCAGTCAGCGGTGAACCTCCCAACATAGGTACACTCTGCATACTGTACACTGCACACTAGAGGTGAGTTAAATAATGTAAATACCGTTTTTTTTGTAACCGTTTAAGTTCCGAAACAGTTGTAACAGTATCGCAGATTTTGAGATACCCGTTTAAAAAACGTGTAGCAACGTAACTACGCCCGCAATAAACCATCGCAAAATGAATCCAGAGCACAATTCGTTTGAAAATTCTGAAAAACAGTTCTCCGCAACATTTTGATAAACTCCTATACCCGTAGTAAACTGGATACAAAGAAACGCTTTCGCCCGAAACCCCGTCGCTGACCGTTGCTACGAAACGTTTTTTTTTTCATTAAACAATTTCACGTTAAACCCTTCCGTCTGAAACTCATTTGTTTTTATTAATAGTTTTTTTTTCCAATTTATTACGTTATTTTTAAATAGTTTCGAGTAACCGTTTATTTTGTGAAAAATAAACTGAGACGCTCATCTCTACTGCACACCTGTAACTTTCAATGAGCTTCAATTTGAACAGGGGATTGTAAATTTGATATAATTAATAATCCAACAATTAATAATTAACTTCCACTAACGTCATAGGAATATAATTTAATTCTTTATTATATTCATGCGCAGGACTTGCCCTTCTGGGATTTTTATTTTGAAGCTTGTTACATGTTACTAAAAATAAACTGCACTTTTTTTATTTTTTACAGTTTTTTTTTTCGTTAAATGTTTTCAAGAAAGAAAAAACAGTTTCAGTTAGTAATAAAGATATATTCTTATACTACCCAAAATTTGAGGAGATATCCTCTATATTATGGTAAGAGGCCAGCATTCCCAATAGACATTTAGCTTGAAATGTTTAAACTGTGTTTAGTGAGACACTTCATTAAGGATGACTCTCGCTGTGGGCAAAATAATGGTTTATTTAATTTTATGTCGTGGTTAGAGCTGATTTATTTATATGGATCTAATATATATAAAGTATATATATATATATATGCTTTTTGTAAGTAAGTCTCCATTTAAATGTATTATTCTCAAAAAAACCCCAACCCAAGCATTTTATTCACTACCGTTCAAGGATGCAATTTTTATAATTCATACTTCCCGGTGCATCCCTTAATGCAAAAAGTGTCATGAGACCCTTGTGGCAAGAAATATTTTCCAATATACATTTATGAAAAGTCCCCCAACCACCATTGATATAATAAAAACCTTCACGGACCCGGCGCTTACCGTAGTAAATCGCGTCTAGTTTCCCGGTGGTTTTCTTTTCGGAAATCTTGACACGTGACCAGGTTGCCGAGCTTTTCCGGAGTTTCCCGAGCGTCTCCGGGGTTGCACGAGGCGTGTTGAGCATCCCTCTGGAAGAAATGAAACGCACCCCCGCCGACAAGTGGTGAATAATAAAAAGTGGGCCCTGTTTGCTGATGCTATCGGCGGCTACAGACCGTCCCAGACCTCTCCACTAGCGCCGAGAGTGGGATGCAAGGAACTAGATGCTGGGGATTTAAATATGCCACCTTTGCATATTTATTATCTTAAGCCCTTAAGATTCACAATTTGTAAACCGCATTAAATACAATTTTTCTTAGATAATGATTCCGAATTACCGAAAAAAAATCATTTCCTAGACAAAACGTACTTTACGTAAATATTTTTTCTAAGATTTCAAGTAGCTTCATATTACTTAGAAACTGTTTCTATACATCTAACTTAGCCTAGTAGAAGTTTCAAAATTATCGTTTCAGTAAAATAATTGCAGTTACTGTGAAGCTATGCACTTATAATTACCAGCTCATTGCAAGTTATCTAATTTACCGCGGGTTGAGTTAATATCATCCAAAACTAACAGATTTTACCATTGAAATAAGTTTGGTGTTCGCTTTTTATTACAAAATGAAGATGTTTTATGACCATCTCTATTCTATTCTCGTCTGAACATCCCCGTTCAGAGCTGTAAAAACTGGCAAGCTCACCACATTCGTAATAATAATAAGAACATATAAATAATAAAAGTATCAAACGTACGGAGACCAAACCGTACCTTCCCTCCGAAAGGACCACACGCAGATGATGAATGGGGCTTTTATAAAAATAGACGATATTCTTCCCCATTTTGAGAGTTTTAAAGATGGAATGGAATAATAATGCCAACTGCTCACTTTCATTGGGGCAGCACCTGTCTTCAGGCGCATCACTTGCACTTCCGCCTCCCCTTTTCCACCCCCTTCCGTCTCGGGGGCGGAAGCTCGCCCGGAATACAAATGATCCCGGAAGAGTGTTCGGTGACGCCGCGGCCCGCCTTGCACACGGTGGGAATCGATACTGTCGCATCCTCTGTTTGTTTACATAAGAAAGGCACACGCGGTGTGTCCTGAAGGTCAGCACTTTTCAAAGCACTCTAGTTTGATCGTGAATGGTGACTTAACGAGTTCGTGACACAGCGCGAATATATTTTTTTGTATGGTTAAATATACATCTTTAATGTTGACATTATTTTTTATGCGGAATAATTTACACGTGAACATATAATTCGTTGCCAAATGAGGTGAAATGTAAGGTTAAAAATATTCCGGGTTCAAGAAGTACTTTTATTTTAATTATTTAATATAGAAAAAAACATTTCACAGTAAGAACACTTTGACTGTCCAACTGGGAAGTTTCCGTTTTAGGACAGTCAAAATGACAAGCTTAATTCATATTACATAATATTTAAGAAAAAATAACCATAAAAAAGGATAGATACTCTATAAATTCCATAACAGTTAATTTAATTATTGTATGAACAATGTGAATGTGTGGGGTAAAGGTTATTGCTATGTAAAGAATGTATTTAATATGTAGTATCGAAGACCGAAACATTAATCAAAAGTTATTAAACAGGGTTGAGAAATGATATGTAAGCGTCTCATTTCTCAAAAAACATCATTTAAAAATGGATACCTTTTTGCTTATGTACAGTACACAATAAACATATGTTATATACATGTACGTATACATACACAAAACATACGTACACATACAAATACATATGTATTTTTGCATGTATAGTAGGTTAAAAGTGAACATGTAAAATAATTTGAGTAAGTAAAATATGAATTAAAAAAAATTATTAGCAGCACTCTTATTCTAGTTCTTTTTAAGGAAAATTCCTAATTCTTTTCTTGGACGTGAAGACTTCTTGCTTAACTGTGGAAATCCGGAGAGACGGAGTATAGAAATCCTAAAAAGATTGTTAAAGAGATTATTTGAAAATATTGATGAAATATCTTCAAGTGACACAAGGTTTTGAACCAAAACCTTTTAAAACAATTACATTTTCCTTAAAAAGAATCTGAATAGACCTCCTGGTCCCGGTTGGACCGAGAGGTCCTGGGTTCTAGTCCCGGATGCAACCGTTACCTTTTTTTTTATTTTCTGCGTCTCTTCTGCTTCATATTTCATTTTGTCCATAAACTTCAATATTATGTTTAGCTATTATTAATATTATTCGTGAGCATTATTTATACATACATCGTCTATGTGTCGCGAACTTGATTAAAAATGGCTGTTCACAGAATTACATTGATTTTTCATCTCTTCCTCTTGTCACCAAATGAATTTCTCTGAAGTATAGACGCTTTCGTTTCCTCCCCGCACAGCGTACATGTACGAGGATCATAGCAATAACAACCGCTGTCTCTGTGATATGCTGTCACCCCACCCTCTATGAAGTGAAGGGCAAGGTACGGAGACATCTGTCGTCTAACATTGCAACTTGTAATTTTCATCTAGAGACAATTTTCGCCGTAAAAGAAAATCTCAAAGGACGCCTGCATCAATATATAGTTGTTTATATTTGTGGGGTTTTTTTTATTAATCTTGTCATTTTTGCCTTTCTTTTACTGCGTATGTCAGAAGTGTTGTAAGAAAAGTTTTTTTCGTTTAGAGCTCAATATATTTCACTCACAGACAGTTATTAAAGTCTTGACAAGCGGTCCATATTGAACTGTCAGATATTTAGAGTACCGCGAAATTGTGACCCTCCTACTTTTGGGAGATTTCTTTGATATCTTGATTCTTCTTCCGTACTTCTTTAGAAACTCTATTTCTTTACTTCAATAAATAAGACGAAACGCTCGTAATGTATTTCATTTCATATTACTATTTTATGATAGTGAAGTTTACTCTGACTAGATTAATTTTGTGTTTTGAAACAGATTAAAGCAATTATATGCATATGAAAATAAGTATTCGTTATACATTTTATTCAATCGATGAACTATTCTGTGGTTTATTTTTAACAATTTTAATGTAACTTGTATTTATAGCGAGATGCGGGGATATTTTTCATGTGTTGGTACTATAAATACAAAACAAAAGTTATTGACAATTCAAATTGAATCAAAACAGTACATCTTACAGCAGATTATGAATTTAGCTAAAGGGATGTTCTTATCTGAACGTAGCGAAATAGTTGTTTTGAACAATTCTTCAAAATATATTGTAAAATGTACACAAAGGTTTTCATAAAAACAAAAATTTAAATCTTTAAATGGACGAGTAATGATTTTTCCGTAATTTTTTACGAGTATCATGAATTTCAAGAAATAATATGAATATCCTTCCTGCACCCAAAGTTATTGGGTTTTCTTCATAAATGTTATTTATTTATACTTGTAATTTTTTATCGCATTATTACAAGGAGTGTTAGTTTAATCTACACCCGTTGATTACATCATATTATTATTTGCAAATTACGCCTGGAGCCATATCTGCCCTAATGTCCAAACTTGACCACCTCCGGGACCGCCTGGCAATAAGTGCGTTTGTTTTATTAATTGCTTTACCATACATCCCCCGCCCTGTGCTCTGGGGGGAGGGGAGGCTGCTAGTTGCTATGGTAGCGTGACAGGTGCCCGTGAGAGGTTAACTGCTCCTCACACGGGGAGAGAATTTTCATCTCTGTAAGTTACACTCCATATTGAGCGAGTTATTACATTATTGGCACCTATTAACTCCCCTTCTTCAAACACTGTGAGAAAATTTCTACCCTCTAGTTTACTTACAATTTTTCTCAAGTTTCTTGCTTAATCGAATGGATTGTGATCTTATGTATGTGTACAAGCATTATTCATGATCCATTTTCATGATATATCTTATTTTGTTTGAATAATAATAATAAACTTTCACAACAGTTCACCTCAATTGCGATTTACACTAACTAGTCTAACCTGATATAATTATAAAATAACAGATATACTATTTATATCCGTTATTATATAAATAGTATATCTGTTATTTTATAATTATTAATTAAGAAACTTGAGAAAAATCAAATTTATATATATAAATAAATTAAAACTGTGACTTAAAATATTCATGAGCAGCTTACCCACTTACATAAACAATTTAGAATAAACCAGGGCTATAAATAATCAAATGTAAAGTACAAACAACGAAAGAGCAAGAAAATACACACTAAATAACCTAACATAATATTATTATAAAATAACAGATACGTTACATGTAAGCAAATTAAAACAATGATTTAAAATGTTCATGGGCAGCAGACTCACTTACATAAGAAATATTGGATATTATATAACAATTTAGTATTAGGTAAGCGTGTAAATAATCACTTTATTTGGATATATAAGCCAGCCGGTTTCTGCTAAGCCTGAATCACCATCAGCATTGTATAAATACATAATGCATTACAATATTTTTATTCGAATTATAATTATGTCTAACCACAAAGTGATTGCTTCCTGTGAAAGTTATATATCTAATAATTAATCGTGGAAAAGTGGTGAACTGATTATCAACGGGTTTTTTTTGCGCATCTTTGGTATAGGTATCCGAGCAATGGTTTTTTTTTTAAAATTTTTTTTACATTTTTCAACTTTTTATTTAGTCAGGTAAAAGATCGGTAACAACACTTAAACCTTGTAACATCAAACCTTCATCCTTTCGTGTTTTCAATTTAAAAAATATTTTACAATAAATGCGATTGAGTTGTTTCTTTTTTTTCACTGTTTTTAAACTTCTGTTTATAAAAAAAAATATATATAAATAAATATCTATTGATTTAAACTAAAATGATCTAGTTTCCATTTAACAAACTGTATTTGCCCATCAAAATTACGGATTTCAGTAAAAAATTGTATGCAATTAATAAATATCAGTAAATCTAGTGTTTAGTGTATAGAGTATTTGTGCAGAAAATGTACACATGTAATGATTTTTTATATGTTAAAAATCTATTGATAAAAAAATACTAATTTCATTTATCTAATTAAATTATAACATACCCGTCAAAATTACGGATTTTATTAAAAATGGGTACGCAATAAATTCCAGTAAATCTAGTGGCGTAATGAAGCTTGAATATTTCATATATTAGAATTATTTAATTTGTTGAAAATTTCGTCCAAATACGTGCATTGGAAGTTAAGTAGCTTATTTATAATATGTTAAAAGTGCTCCTAGCTTTTGGATATTTCTATCAGCACGCTGCGCTGTCTGTTTTTCTTAGCAATGAATTTGTTTCACTTAGACCGTTGATCGCCCCAATGTTGATGAGAAATCATTTAGCTTGGGGGAAATGGCACTTATTTGTAACAGATGTACGAATGAAAGGAGAGGTCTTCCAACTTATTTCAATGTTACAGCTTAGCCCGAACGTGACGCGGAGTGTCGAATTACTTGACTTGAACCCCTCCGATGGATTACTATTCGCTCGAGATAATTGAACTTGTGAAAAAAAGTAACAGAGAATGCAGCTGAAATCAGCATTGGTGGATATTGCAAACCTGAAGTCTTCAACTCTTCTTAAGTATGTTTGTGTTCAGAAAACCTAAAAAGAGTGTACTATGCAATTGTTCAGTCTATTTTACAATATGGAATTATTGGCTGGGGGGGAACATATGATAATATTTTAAGTCCACTTAAAATAATTCAAAGATTGATAATAAAGGTAATTTTAAAAAAACCATCATCATTTTCCACTGAAAAGCTTTTTACAATATTCAATGTACCTACAGTAGATAAAATTTATAAAAAATATGCAATTATTCAAATCTTTAAAGAAAAAACGTTAAATAAATTACAATTTAATATATCCGCAAGGTATCAGCAAAACATTAAAATCCCGCCATTCAATACTAAGCATACGCAAAACACATACCTATATCTAGGAATAACTTTTTTTAACAATCTGCCATCTGATCTTAAAATTATAAAAAATATCGATGAATTTCAACATAGATTAAAAAATTACCTCAAACGACTGTAACAATTTTTTTAATTTTTTTTTTTTTTATTATTATTAGATTTTTTTGTCTTTTATTATTATCTTCTCTTCTTTTCTTCTACTTTCTTTTCATTTTCTTTAATACTATTACTAGTGATAAATTACAAAATTTACACGACAAATTTCATATTTTCCTGCTATTGTACAACAATATTTCAAGTTATGATTTGATTAATTAAGCGATAATCACTCACCAAACACAAGAACCTTGTTCCTTTATGGTGAGGAATAGCTATATTATATTTTTTGTTGCACTATATGAATCATGTCTTATTTTTATATACTCTCTGTAAAAAAAATTATCATATTAAATAAAAAAAAAATAAAAATATATTTTATAAGGACCAAAATAAAGTTTTCCGTTTGACTTGTATACTTGTCAAGGAATTGCCGAGCGTCTCAAAAGTTTCAATGCTATGACCAAAATTAAAAGCGAGAGGTCCTTCTAAACTATATTTTGCAGCATTCTTTACATGGGAATATTGATTTTATGTTCAGAAATTTTGTAATTATTAATATTTCATGGGATGTAATCAATTATGATAATAATGGAGTTTATATTCCAATAGGATTGCGTGGAGTATGTTACGCACAACCGGTCACATGAAACAAATACAAAACGAACAAAATAATTTCTTGTTCAAAATTTTTTTAAAGCGTGCGTGTAGATTTTAAAAATAATTTTACCTCAATAGCGCGTTCAAACGTGTGTGTGTTTTTTTTCATTAAAATCTGAATAATTTCTCAAAATAATACATGAAAAAAGGTGGCGGATTGCGCAAAGTTGCGAATAGGGTAGCATTGCGCGCTATCTCATCACAATTTATGGATCTCATTTGACATTCCTAAATAACATACAAAATGCAGGTGATGCGAGGAGCTACCCTCCGCAAACATTTGCTCATAATTGCTCCGCGCCGCAGTCAAACTAACTACAGTCCCTCCAATTACTCCCCGCGCCAGCCAAAAATTACTAATCCCATATCACGCTCCACGATTTTATGCTGATACTTGCTGGGGCTCATTCGACGGGGCCTTCGACAAATGAGTGCCAGGTAGGGCCAAACATCCCCGCTGCCTTCTGCGCCCCCTGCACCTCCTGCACCTCCTTCCACCCTGGTACCAGGAAACACATTCCAGAAGTTATTGGGATGGTAATCCTGCGAGTCCTTCGCTCCCTCGGTAAAGTTCACATGTCTCAGGTTTCGCTTATCCTCCCTTTGTCCCTCTGTTAAATTTCCGTGAAAAATTGCCGGTGCAATTCCCCGATGCATTTTTCCACCGGATATCTTTTATGATTGCAGGTGATCTTCGGGGAGCGAAGTTTTGATGACGCTAATAAATAACTTATAAAACAACAAATAAAAACCCAAAATAAAGTTATTACTGAACAAGGCGCGTCAGTGGTCTATATGGCCAAGTGTGTATAGTGGTAATCGTTTAAAAACTGAACAATTTTTTATTTTCCTTTTTTTGTATTTGCTTTACGTACTTGGCAACATTTTACTGAAACCTCATTTTATCTCTCCAATGAAAATTAAAAAAAAAAACAAGTGTTTTTTTTTTAATCATTGAAAATAATATTATCAACTCTCAAATGAAACATGAAACCGAAAACACACAGAAAATAAAAAATATGACGGTAGCAACTAGGACTCGAACCCAGGACCTCATGGTCTATCCGGGACCTTGCGCTCTAATCCACTGAGTTACAGCTACCTCAATTCGTTCCGTCATTTTAATCGGTATTATACTTCGATTTCTTAGGACTGTCAATATCGTCTTCAATTCATTCTCACATATTTACAAGATTCTTCCCAAATTTATTTGTAATCGTTAGATAGGTAGTGTCTCGGATATACGAGACGTACCTATCCGATTTTTATTTATGTGGGATATCTGTTGACTTTTTCTATAAGTCTTGGATTAATATTCAATTTTTCGACTCCCAGTTCCTACCGTTATCTTTTTCTATTCTGTGTCTTTTCGATTTCATGTTTCATTTTGAGAGTTGTTAATATTATCTACAATGATTTTTTTTCTTTTGAATGCAAATGTAACAATAAGCTTCAATAAGTTATTCCGAAATTGACTAGTATTTTGGTTTTAGTACACATATTTGATGTACACTGCCAAGTTATTTTGAATAGATGGATACTTAATGCAAATTTAACGTTTTGCAAAACTACGATGATATATCGCCTTTTTTCAAGAATCATAAATGTTATCAACATTTATGATCACTTCGCAGAGCGAGTAACGTCTCGTTTCCTAGTTACTTCGGTCTGCGCCCGCCACCGGCGGAATTGGTATTTTTATGAGTAACAATTTGTCTCAACTCCGACCACCCCCAACTTCTGCAGCCCGGAGCTACAATCATCCGGGCGCACTGCAACCAGCACCCTGAAGGTTTATGGATCCTTGGCGTCACGAAACCGATTTCACGCGGAATGAATAACAACATTTTGGACACAGCAAGTGCTAGCGTATCTTTGTAACTCAGTGCACGATCTTTGACGAGATGAGACGTGTGGCTCGTAAGTCATATTGAAACTGAAGTTTTTATTATGTACTTCAACGTAATTTCTTTTTTTTCTATGTGACACGTCTCAATGATTCTAATTGCCTGGATGGGGAATATGGGGATGCTAAGTATAACTATGGCATCCCCATTAAGAGAATGCTATGAGGCTGTACTAAGCGTTGAAGGAGGGGAAGAAAGGGATGGGATTATGTAGTACCTGGCTATTCAGTTATGGTAACTAAACATCAATAAAACCTTTTCAAGTAACTTTTTGATTCTGAATGGCGATCTCTCAGCAAGGCGATATTGGAAATATCTTCCTTCCCAGAAAGCAAATACCAAAAACTATGTAATTTTAGTCCAGAGTTAATGACCTTTTAAACAAACTGGTCGTTATACACACAGAACGATATATTTTATGTATCTATGTATTAGTACCATCTTCAGTTTTCCAGTTTAAAACCTTGGTGTAACAATATATTCTTACTCCGAGGGTAGGGCAATATTTGTATATAGAACACCCTCTTTTAAAATTGTCCTTGCCATTTTTATCCTGCCAAGTGTTTAATTTGTCATCCACTTACGGAGGCGAAAGTAACGTGTCCTTAATGAATTTCCAGGAGCACAGCTAATTGAATACGAACCACTTAATGGTCCTGCGAACTTCCTCCCTGAATTATTATTGTTAGTTTTCCTGCAGGACTTAAGCAGTTGTCCCGGCGAGCGGGAACTACGAGTCCTACTGCGAGCATCCTTGCGGTTAGGGAGGGGAAGTAAAGTAGTAAGTAATAGGCAATTTGCTGGACAATAAAACCATTATCTGTAACAAACGCTGGGTTCAATTACAAATGGAACTGTTTCATACTAGATACTTATGAGAAAACCTCATCCAAGGAAATAAAGTTATGTACTTTTTGGGGTTTTTATTTGAAGTTTTTTTTTGTTTGTTATTTCGATGAAATTATCGCGTGTCGAACAATTACGAAGTTTTAACGTAAAATTTATTCATCATGGCATATTACTTTGGCAAATTTTTCGTTTATATTCATTATGTTGTAAAAACAACTTTATTAGATATATCTACGTACCTACCCATGAAAAATGTAAAGTTTTTTTACAGCAAATAATTTTATGAAAATAAAACAATAACTTTGTTTATAACCACGAGAATTTTATTTAATTTTATTACGACCGACCGGTTTCGCTTAACATAAGCATCTTCAGGGTACAAAAGTTTAATTTTTGTACCCTGAAGATGCTTACCTACCCATGAAAAATGTAAAGTTTTTTTACAGCAAATAATTTTATGAAAATAAAACAATAACTTTGTTTATAACCACGAGAATTTTATTTAATTTTATTACGACCGACCGGTTTCGCTTAACATAAGCATCTTCAGGGTACAAAAGTTTAATTTTTGTACCCTGAAGATGCTTATGTTAAGCTGAAACCGGTCGGTCGTAATAAAATTAAATAAAATTCTCGTGGTTATAAACAAAGTTATTGTTTTATTTTCATTAAATATGTCTAACCACAAAGTGACTGCTTTCTATCAAAATATAGCAAATAATTTTATTTAAATTATCGACCGGTTTCGAAAGAATTCCTTCATGGTCTGAATAATAGTTGAACTAACAACAAATACATATTAAATATAAGTAATCGTCGAGTCTGCAATAGATTGGTAATTATAGTTTTGTATTGTGCGATCAATGAGGTGAGGCGCACTTGAGGTGAACCTTCACAAAACTGCACTATAGAAATTAACTCTTATTATTATTATTATCTGTTTTGGCGTTCAAATCCATTTTCAAACTGTGTTTCAAGGTGTTAGACCACATTGATATAACTTACTTATATGATTTTATTGACTCCTAACCAATTGAAAAAAAAATGGTTTTTGAAACGATTTATTAATATTTTCGGTATAAGCTGATTTACTTAGAAACAAATTGTGATAAATTTTTTTTTGAGTTACTTACAGTTGAAACCTGTTTTCCCCGTTTCTTATGGTGGCAGGTTTCCTAATAATTATTTTATAATGACGTGGATGTTATTAAGGCAATGAATTTAAACATTTTCGGTAAATTCCTAAATTATTTTAAGCAATTTCATTTTTCAGTTTTCATAAAAATACTAAGGAGTAGGAGAATGGGTCATTATTCATATTTTATTTAGTAAAATTATATTCGAATCATTTGTTCTGAAAAGTAAATAAAATGCCTGCGAAACTTAATAATAACTTATTTATTAAATATTACAATTAATCTTAATTAAAAAAAAATAAATAAACGTAATTGCCAATAAAGAAATTTAAATGCTGCTGCCAAAAAAATAAAAAGTAATTTTCAATTCATAAATGATTGCTTCGTTTGCTTTGTGAACCATTCTGTTAATACCGAGTCCGATTATTCTTCCTCCAGTTTTTCCTTTTCCTCGAAGCGAAGGAAAGTCCATTTAATTTGTTCCGAAAACTTGATTAAATTTTAGTTCGCAGAAATTGTAGGATCCCTTCCGAAAATTCAGTGTAGGGATTGGTTCCCAGCTTGTTACCGTCGGACCTTTTTATTTTTTATCGCCATAGTTTAATTAACTAAATGACCGGCCTTCCTGCCTTGTTCGTTTTGAAGTCAATTAAAACAGAGCATTTTCAAATTGTGAAAAACTCCGTAAAGCAGTGTTTACTGGACAGCTGTAAAACACTCAAATTAAAAATAATTTCTTACTCTTTTATGCTTATATAAGGTTTTTTAAAGTCAAACCGTAATTCAACGTTTAATTTGGCAGTCCAATACCTGTTTTCATATGGATAGATTCATCGCAAAAGATTACAATAACATTTATATCTTAATAAGATGTACATTTTTGTGACCAATGATGACCAAGTGGACTTTATAGAATATATTAAGTTATTTGCATTATTTTCTCTATCCAAACTCTTAGGTTTCTATCAGGTAGTTGAAGCACATCACTTGTCTAAGGGCTCAACACTCTCTACAGAATATAATGTACCTAAACATACTTTTGAAGATAAGATTCTTCCCATTCTATTGTTTTTGGTACCCTTCCTCAACTTTCATCTTAGTTTTGAATAAGGTTTCTCGGTCCTCTCCCCCAGGATTTAAGTAGAACCACCACTTTACCCTTACGTTTTCCCTGAACCACAAACTTTTAAGTTTTCTAGTTGTCTTGAGATCCATCCAGTAATGAATTTCCTAATCCCCATCCCTTAGATAATGAGTAGACATCGAATTATATGCATTTGCATATGCATTACTCATATTTGAACCTTTTTCGTCGGTAGTGCATACTTGATCCTTGTACCATTATTAATGCCTATTTTAGCCATAAAATTATCCCATAATTCAGGCAAATATTTTGACATTGACAGTGCATGTTTTGGCATTGTTAGTGCATATTTTGGCATTCATAGTACATATATATCCCCATTTTGATAGTGCTTATAATCCGTAATGTCTAGTAATGAGCAATTACTATGTAAATATCAACCATTAAAGTACCAAAGATACATACCTAGATGACGTTATACTCTTTAAGTGACCATTTTGATATTTGACTTTCAAACGTTCTAAATTTGTTTTTAAATCTGCGCATTTTGTCATTTTGATTTCCCCCACTAGGCATACAATACTTCACGCAATTTTCCCTGTTAGGCCATGAAAATTTTATTAGATATTTTTCCGGGTTTGCTCATTTCCTCGTCTGAAATTATTCCTCGCCACCCTCCGCCCTTCGGAGGCACCTGGGGACCAACAACAGCTAACTAGTTAAAACTAGTTAGCTCCCTCCCGTGAAGGAGCACTTCCGACCCTCCACCTCCCGGAATATTACCCCGCCCCTTCATTTGAATTGTTCATAAATATATAAAACCTCTCTTGCGTGGATTAGGCTTAGAAAGCTAATCACCCTATGACAGAACAAGAGAAAGTTTTAAGCAGCATCTTCAACGAACTATAATAACTTCCCCTAACGATGTTACTATGAAGAATCTACTCTGTGTTTATACATCCGTAATTATTAATTAAAATAATTATTAATTAAAATAATATGGTTACTACCTATGTACCTTATCTGTTTTATGATTAAGATTGTGTTAGTTTTATTAAGGGCCAACACTAAATAATGACCCTAAACAACACTTTGCCGTCTCCTAACTCAAGTAATACTACACATGATTTATCTGCAAATACTATATGGGTAGTTAGCAAAATGTATAAGGTTTCGAAAGACAAAAATCGACAACCCGTAATCTCTCAAATTCTATGAAATACATAAAAAAAATATTTGAAAATAGGTGCAGATTGAAAAGTAGTGAAGGCTATTTTAAACGTATTACTAAAAATTCCAGTACGTATTTTACATCAAACTCCCCGGATAGAATTTCCAAAAAAGAATTCCTAATTTTTCTTGCAGTCTACTAATTGTATTATTTTTGGGTACTGACTGTTAAAATGTATTATTTTATTTCAAATAAAAAATGATTTTATATACTCGTATGTACTATTGAACCTAGAATCACACATTCTCGTGCGTCACAATTTTCTTTCTGGAATATACAAGAAAAGCCAGTGAAAAGTCAGGGGCTGCATTTTCTTGAATGCAAACAATGGAAATGTGCTGTAGAAAAGGCATTCATCTTCCCCCAGTTGCATTTCCCCTCCCCTAAAGCTGGCCCTGGCAGTCCCGGCACCCTCCCTTCCCTTGCAGGCTGCAGTGGGGGAGATTGTATGGCCGATGATCATTCCTACCGAACCTTCCTTCGCCGGTGCTTTCCTCCATCAAATTAACTGCGAGAAGCTTTGCATTTTCAATGTAAACCTAGGCAACGTGCAATTCGAATAAATTGTTGCCAGTGAAAACACCGGTAAATGCTTTAAATTAAATCCTAACTTTGCAATAATTTATGGTGATTCTGGAGATATTTTACTATAATGGTCCGTTTTCGAATAAGATAACCGGAATTTATACATTATGTATTTAATAATTGAGCCGCTTGTGTGAAATTTAAATAATGTATACCTGTCCAAGATATTCAATATATCGAGTTACGTAAGTATGAGCGTTTGCTCTTACATTTAAAAGTCATGATATCCTTTGAAACAAAAACTTTTCCTATCTTTCTAACTTAACTAACTAGTAGTAGAGAGTTTTTTTAAACTTTACATCTGCCATATAGCACTTTTTTTAAAATTTATCAACTATTTCGATTGCGATGGATAATTTAATCACTTTTACATTGTTAGAGAACATCGTTAAACTCGCAAGCTGTTGACGGAGCACCGTGGCGCGTTGCTCGTAGTAGCGGATTATCCCTGCACTCTCTTGTATTCCATGCAACGTGAAATCCCGCTCCGCCATAACTGGGATTATTAGCAGTGGCAATATTTATTTTTGGAATTAACACCCGGGAAGGGGTCCGGGATTCGAATTTACAATTCCCGGATCGGGGAGGGGGGAGGGGGGGGCGCCGGCGTCGCGACGGAGGTTTTGTCGGCGCTTTTCACCGTGGACGCTTGTTGAAACAACGAATTAATGAACGGGCCTCGGGCGACGCGTCAAGGTATTCATTGAATTATACGCAACACCTGTTTATTAAACACAGCCACGAGCAACGAAATCTGAAACAATAATGCAAAATAATTTAATCCCGTTAAAAGTAGCATGTCTACATCATTTTATGAAAACTAGAGGCAACAAAGCTGAGCTGACCCTTTTAGTTTGAAATGAACTCCATTAACTGCAGACATGATATTTTTATTTTGTTTTTTATTTACAATACAACTTTTTGTTTGGAAAAAGCTATCCGGGGATTAATCCTTCACAGAGGAAGTAATGTTTTAGGTATTGTTTTCAATACAAGCTGTGCAATTAAAGATTTATTTTACGATGATTAAAAAAAAAAAAATTATTAAAAAATAATTAACAAGTAACCCTCTTCACTTATTTATTTTCGATCGGGCCGGTTTCACCTTATCACGGGCATCGTCAGACTGGTACAATTAAAACTAAATCTATGGTATATACAGCATCGATGTCAGGAGTGAGTCCTATTGCTTTTATTTTTGACTTTAAATATGTTTTATGGCTGACGGTACTGCTTTACTATTATGTATAAAACTACTTTCGGGTTGGTTTATTACCTTTTGGAAGACGAATTACACTATGTTTGTTTACTGAATCTATAGGTTTTAAAAAAATTATATAATGTCATTCTTGTCAGATTTTATTTGAAATAACCATTTCTGGTTTTGTTTTAACCCTGTGATTTCAGTCTTTTTTTATATGAATACCGCACAAGAGTCCCAACTGCTCCCAACCGTCTGAAGCCAGTAAGACTATGGCATCCCCAATTGGGGAATGTTGTGAGGCTGAAGGTATTGGGGATGGGAAGGAGAAGGGGAAGAGGAAGGTGGGAAAATACCTGGCTATTCAGATCTGGTCACCAAATATGGCTAAAAGCCATTTCAAGTAACGTTTCAATTCTGAATGGTGGTCTTTCACCAGGGCGATACTGAGAGTATCTTCCACTCTGGAACGTGCGCAAATATACTATATATTATTTTTAAATGAATTAATTGTGAGACAACACAAATTAATTAAATAAAATTTACTTGCGCACGCCGGGATTTGAACCCGCGACCTTCGGATTCGTAGTCGAGAGCCTTACCCCTCGACCATGGAGACCGTCAAATAACTAAGGAAGAGAAAAAAAAATGTTATTGCGCTAAACACGCTTTTATTAAACAGAACATCTGGGGAGGTTTCACATCAATTTAAAAATACCGCCAGAAAGACAAATGATTTAAAAATGAAAAAATTATGATTTTATTTCACTAAAAATATCCCAGACCTTCTGCACCTGAAAAAGCAACAGTTCCTCACATAATCAGGTATTTTGACTGATAAGTGGAGCAAACGGTTACTTTTTTGTATCATGTCGCGTTCCGGGAACGTGCCCGTATTAGTATTCAGGGAACAGATACACAGAAACACGAACAACGAACACCAGTCATCGAAAGATTTCAGCGGAATACGCGGTGAAGGCAATTTTCAGCAAAACCCTACGTGCACAAAATTGGGATAAAAGTGCCTGAAAAATGACTTCTTACAATTTTCAATAGTAATAGCTTTAATAGGACTATTTTAAACTGGCAACAAATATGTTTCCTGTTCTTTTTACCAGGCATCTAATGATTTTTTTTATTGAATAAGTCTTCAAAAATTATGTTTTTATAATGGTAAATAAATTATTTCTTATTTTATAACTGTCATTCATGGTAGAATTCCATTTTAATATGATTTTTTTTAACACATGCATGTAAATAGGAAACATATAATAAAATACCAGGGTAAAATATAATTGGGAATTTTGTCGCAGACATCCATGGCGAACTCTGAGAAGGATATTACCCTGTACCTATTAAAACATAATAAAATATTTTACAAATCGACCCATTAAAAGTGTACCTAGTTACCCGTAGTTCATGTAACTACAGGACAAAAACTGCTATAAAATTCATTTTAGGAAACAAGACGGCCTCCACGGTCGAGGGGTAAGGCTCTCGACTACGAATCCGAAGGTCGCGGGTTAAATTTTATTTAATTAATTTGTGCTGTTTCACAATTAATTGGTGTTTGGTGACCAGATCTGAATAGCCAGGTATTTCCCCACCTCCCTCTTCCCCTTCTCCTTCCCCTTCCCAATACCTTCAGCTTCACAACATTCCCCAATTGGGAATGCCATATTCTCACTGGCTCCAGATGGTTGGGAGCAGTTGGGACTCTTGTGCGGTATTCATATAAAAAAATGAAACTGTTTTTTTTTATGTGAGCGTATTGCTTGCCTATAGATGTTTTTTTTTTTATATTAATATGTAGATATATAGATAATTTATTATTTCACGTAGTAAACTTTATTGCCAACTCGTCTTTAATAGCTCAACTTTAATATACGTAGTTAAATTATAACAATATCCACACACATAAAATATCGATAATGTTTAATTAATTGAAATCAAATATTTATTGTACTCTCAAATTATTAACGATAAACTGAAGAAAAAGAACCTCGCCAAACTAATCACGGTTTCAGTAATAAAAAGGAGTCTCGCGTGCTATATTTAAAACACAGACGGCAAGACGTTTTCTCGAATAAAACAATATAATTGCCGAAATCCCATCAAATTATTTTTTTTTTGTTTCATTGAAGAAAAACCTTAAACATGAATAATAGCCTTTTAAACGTTTCAGCGACCTGGCTCCTGGAAACGCATTAGAGAAGTCATTAACAAAAATGTAATTTAACGGCCAATGATTTAGTGTAAATTAACTTTTGTGTGGGCATTCTTGTCTTGTGAATTATTGGAAAAATATGTCGGGCTTAATTAAAATATTCTCGGAAGAAAATGTAAAGATTTTGAAATATTTTTATTACGTAAATTTTTCTTTACGACTTAAAAGGTGTGTAAAGGAGATTAGAATTTACGTAAATTGCCGAATTTCTCCACATTTTTGTGAAAATTTATGCAAAGTTTTATTTTTAATATTGCATTACCCAAATCTAAATGATAAGATATTGGATAGAATAAGTGCAGTTATAGGAAATAGACCTTTAGAGGAAACGTAGAAAATACAGTTAGACTAAATTAGTATGATACCAGTACAGTGCTTTGAACTTATGCACAACTACGAGTACCTAATCAAATATTTCTAACAGACACTTTTTAACTCTATTCCGCTTTTATTTTTGACCGTGACCGGTTTCAGCCTCTGACGGCTATCTTCGGACCGGTTTAATTAATTATTAAACTATGGTTGATATACAATTTCGGGTATCAGGGATAACAAACCATAATTTTACTTATATTATATTTTTCTGTATTGTTATAGCATGATTTTATAAAACTTGACGTATATGATCCTTTTAAATTTATTCATAATATTACTTTACATTTCAATCTGGTTTCAAAAATCATTAAAATGGGTTACAGTTGTTTTTATTGTAAATATGATTTTTATATTATTTATATAATAAAAGGTTGGTGAATACTGGTCGATAATGAGTTTTCTCATTAGAAAAACTCATTATTGATCAGTATTTACTCATTAGAATTATTATAAATTAGACAAATATTATTCATTAGAAAAACTCATTATAATGAAATTCCACTGTGCATTAAACAGTTGCAAAAAGAGTTATATTTATATTATTCACTTTCTTCGTTTCTCGTAATTCGTTTCATCTTAACTAGGAATAAAGTAGATGGAAACCACACAACTACGTCCTGGTTGTTCCTAATTCCTCGTTACATTCACATTCATACCTCTTCTCATATATACGTTCGATACTTCGGTGCATGACATGACCGACGCGAGTATTTAATTGACTTGATCATATCGTATCTTTTTTGGTAAATTCATTTAAATGAACAGACGATATATTATTGAAACGAATTTATTTCAAAAAAAGCTCTGAAACAATCCAGAGTGCAGTGATTTCTCTCTGACAAATGAACGTGATCACGCAACGGCCTGCCCATGGTAATTTGGTAAAGTAATATTAGATTTAACGACCCTTACGAACTCTGATCCCCTTCGAAGCCTTCGCTCCCTCTTTCCACCACCTCCCTCCCGCCTCACGCATTAATCATTACCATTCATTTGTTTGTCGTTGATTATCTACACATTGACCGTGGCGGTGCGGAGGTTGATTGCATGGGACACTAATACTGTACTTCAAATTATGGCCACCGATGATTTGGTTGTGATTAGAAATTTGTATTGGTTTAAAGATTCTTAAACATTTCGTGAAATACACAACGTTTATTCTTATATCAAATAAATTCAACCGAGATATTGGGTATATTCCTTATTGCGGATGAAAGCTTAGCCTACCAGCGTGAGCTTTCAAAACTTCAATAATTTTGTTGAAAATGTGTAGTGTACTGAATGGTGATATTTCCTACATTTAAATTGAATGTACTCAGTTTCGTAAGGCTTATCTTAAATACAATTGTAAAAAATAACCTGAAAAAACTTGTCCTAAAGCCTCGGTCACACGGAACGATTTCAACGCTGCTATATTGCTGCGGCGGGTGATCGCCACTTGTTGTGTCCTCTAGTAGGCGGTCACACGGAGCTACTAAAACTCGAATGTCGTAGGAAGTGAAATGTGGCCTACATGTCGAAAAATACATGAAACAAACCAAAAACATTCAACTAACGATTTGAGGTGTCTGACGAGGCGATAGTAGCGTCGCGTAGCGGCGAAGAGGTCACGTGGCCGGCAGCTAGGACACGTTATCTCCAAAATCGCGCATTTATGCGATCAGAATAAACATGTTCTAATCGAATCGTGGATATGTTTAAAGGCTGCTAATTGAGTTACTCGCTACGAATAGCTTGTCACACGAAGCTATTTCAACGCTGCTATTTGAATAGTTTCGTGTTTTGAACGGCTTCATGAAAATCCATCGAGAGTGGTAAGAAAACTCTCTATATGCGTAAAATAACCGTGAATAATTTTGTCATGCGCTAGTATAACAATCTGCCATTATTCTCTTATATGAGCCATTGTGCCAGGGTTTTCCCTTCATCCTTTCACACTCCCTCGCCATGCACTTTCCGTTTCCTCCCCCACCCCCACCTAACCCTCCCCCTCCCGAGAAGCCGCACCATTTTCCACTTCCTGTTTCAACAATGATTCCGTCATCCTGGCCGAAGAGGGTTCTAATGCTTTTGTGTGTAAATCTGATATGAATCTGCATGAAAGTTAAATCAAGTCGAAGCTCATGTTAATTCACGGTAAAGGTGATAGTTAACCATTCAAATGCCGTACAATCTGTGATCGCTTACTTCGTTTCACTTTGTGCGAAGTCACTGCAGACAAAAGCAGCTGACTTAATTAAGTTCAAAGCATCCATTACTTAGCTTTTGATTGCAAAGTTTTCCTGAACACTTATTTAGTAGATATATCTCTGAGGCGTTTCCTAGTGGTTTGTATACAAAATACAATACGTATTAGCATGATACGCATATTAAGGCTTGTGCTCAAATAAGACGGATGAGGTTTTACAAGCTTACGAATTACGAATGTGTTCTACATACGTAATGAGCTCTTTATTTAGAAGCAATATCTGGTTTATCTGTGCTTGTTTAACTGAATGGGTTTAGGATCCTATCATTTCAGGTTCTTGTTTTTTCAAAGTCAAATTATAATTATTGTTCTATACTCGTATAAATATAACCGAAGTGCTTCTATTCAGTCTCATTTTATAAAATAAATTCTATTATTTTGTTCATTATGAAGACTGAAAATTAAATCTTTTTATGAATCCAAATAATTAATCATTTCACACAAACAGAATTACAACAATTGAGAATGTTGTTTTTATCATTTCGTCCGCTTTTCCCATCTCAGTCCATACTGTCGCACAAAACAAAGGACTTCTCTTTGCTGAAATCATCAATCACCAAACCCTCTCTAATGTGTCCTCGACGCTCACAAAATCTCCTAAAAAAGCAATCCCAATGAACCAGAACCGGGCTAGTCCGGGACCCTGTAAAATGCAATAAAATTTCAAGGTACTGCTCGAGAACACAGGTGCCGGTGGAAATGTTATTCCAATTGGACCTGTCTTATTTTAGGGTCCGTTTTTATCCAAGTTGACAAGTTTGTGAGAGTTATTTAGCGACGGACCATCATTATGCTTAAAGTTTCTCTGTTACTTTAACTACGCATTTGGTGAACGGTGCAGGGGATGTCAGGGTTAATCACAAAAACCTTCCAGAGATTCTTAGATATTTTGTTTTAACTACAGTCCTAGAGGTAACACAAAATATGGCGCTATATGCATTAAAGAGAGAGAGAAGCATAGTTTTATAAAGTATCCATTACCATGTTAAGAAAATTGCGCTATATACATTAGAGATAGAGACAAATTTATGTGATAAAATCAAGTAAAATTTAACTAAAAAGGTGAGAGAAGTAATTGAGTGAGTGAAGAATTCATCTTTCTTGACCAAACCGCATTTTTTAATTTAGCTAGATTACTATGCACCTTTTCGTAAAAGGTTTACAGTATCCACGATATTGAAAAAGTGGCGTTCACAGATCGATTTTGCAAAAATGTGGATAAACTTCGTTACTCCATTACCGCCCTTCTGTTAGATTTTTACTCTGTTCACTATAACGTATTTTCGCGCCATAAGTTTCACAAAGAGTTTCTGAAATAATGTCTGACGAAAAAACAATGCGACTAGCAACAAATATTCCACGCACCTACCAACATCTGTGAGGCTCTTTAATACTTCAAAGTGAAGTTGCCATTATGCACTTCAAAGGGCTTGAAGGGCCCCAGATTGGTTTGCCGCCGCTCTCTACAAAATAAGCTATTTTTCTTTAGCGTCTTACATGACCACCTGAACACTTTGAATTCATATACAATATAAACCTATTTATATAAGATGTTTACTCAAAATCGTAATTGAAAGTTCAAATCTTTTGATAATAAATCAATAAAAAAAATTTACCACCGCTTTTACAATTTAAAACAGAGCCATCGCCTAACTAACAGCCCAAATCACGTTAAATTATTATTAAATGTAATTTTTTTTTAAGTTTCAAAAAGTTAGAGCCTTTACTTAAATAGCAGAATAAAAATTGTAACCGACATATTTTTTTTTTTCTTTTTAGAATGATAAACAAATCATCGTGATTACTGCGCTGTCAGTGCGGTCAACCTGCAAAACCCTACTGTGGTATCGATTTAACAGTTCAACGCTTAGCCGGGAATAATCCAAGAAAACATGTCGTCGAAACTTCTATATCGCTTATTGACTTACCGCATTGTGCGTTTGAGCCAATATTTTGACTAAGTTATTACAAATTGTCTAAGTAAGTGGCTCTTGAAAATATGAAATATTTAATTTTAAAAATAAGTATTACGACGAAAGCTATTGAATGCAAACAATGTGTAACATTTTCATGTACTCATTATGCTTATAAAATTTCCCTTGTACGCGTCGGGAAATATTAGCCCGGGGCACAAACAAGTTCCTCGGCAGATGATGGAAACGCCGTATCAGCAAATCCGCCGGGCTTTTATTCTTCATATTCCACTTCTCTTAACTTTCGTTATGCGACTTTTATTATTTTCCTTTACGGTTTATGAGAAAATCGCTTTTGCCCAAGTTTTCCCTTTACGGGTCTATAGATCTGCCTGTGAGTTACACGGTGTATGGCGAGGCCCCTGGGGTGGTGATCCCATTATGGAGAGAATTTGTCACACGGAAACGGTTGTAAATCGAGAAAAGCAAACGAGGCATTATTTTTCGTAAATATGAGTTTTCTATGCGTGAGGAAATTGTGCCATTTAAAAGTTACACGAAATATGCATTTTTAGCGTGGCTGAATTTATTTTGCCGTGGTATCCATCATCTTTTATGTTACACACTTTTTTAACGTCCGTATCTTTTCTTCGGGTAGCATTTCTTTCACAGTATCTCGTACCTGCCTAATCTTCTAAAATATAATCAAATTCTCCTTTTTGACTACCTTTTTATATTGACCGGTTAGTAGCTGAGTTGAGAAATGCATCTGGCCCGCTCCGTCATTGCACAAGCAACATCTTCCGCTTATAATAATGGTAGTATGAGTTTTTCAAATATTGTCAGGTTTGCCCTTCTTCGAGGATTTTTTTTTAAATATAAGTTTCCTACAACCTACAAATTGTTCAATATGTAAGACATGGTATATATGAAGATACACCTCGTGGCTTCTAAACGTGTGTGAAAGGTACCATTGCAATTTTAAGAGTTGTTTCGACAGTAGTTAACGATAGTCAACCTCCGATAGGAGCAAGCAACAGATAAAGGAGATCTATTAATTGAGATTTAACGATGATTTCTTCGATAGGCATTCTAGATTTTCACCGTTCATCCCCAAAATACTACCGTATTATGAACATTACTCTATCGCTCCGGAAATTGGGTATGATCTAGTAGAAGATTACATAGAATATAAACGCAGATATTATGGAATGGTACAAGATGTTTTCCCGTCTTCAAATATAATCGTGTGCAATATTTCCCTGCTTATTTCTGCACATTGAAAGCTGTCATCAGCACCGCATGTGGAGAACGCATTCGTTTATAAGTGCACATTTGTCAAACCACCTTGGATCCGCCTGAAAGTAAAACGCAAAGTTCCCCTTTTGTTTACCGCAATTTAAATTTCCCATCACTGCCATCTATCCCTGTTATGATGCTGTATTTTTCAGGCGATATGAAGCCTCCGATATATGCATTTACACCGAGGAAAGCAGAGGAGAGTTATGCAATATATTCCAGTGGTTGTGCACTCTCGACTATATGGGGTCCATTAACTAAGGGCCTGTCAGAATAAGATTGAATTTTTCTCGCCAGACCATGCATTATCTCAAAGTTTGTTCATATTTTATAATAAATGATGCACTTGAGGTTCTTTATGTTATTTACTTGAGTGAATCGTAAAATTTTCTTTTGTTGTTATCTCGCAGTTAACCTTTCTGATCTTAACATCTTTCTTGTAAAATTGAAATGACACAGTTTAATAGGGAGCCGAGGAAATAGAATGCAGAAAAACGTAATTTTATTTAATAGTCGTATTTAGATAACAGCAAATGCTGAACGACATTTGCGATTATATAAAATTGAAGCCCTCGTTGCACACACCTCGCATTTTATTAAAAATAATTACGCCGATCGTAAAAAGCTACGTGAATTTAACTTATCTCCGTGCAATCCCTTGAAATATGCGCCGTGAGAATATACAGAGTAATCCATCCTCTTCCTTCTCGGGGAAAATTGCACCCTCTCTTTCTCCCATGATATAAAACAATTTACATTTTGATGTGACGACAACGGCGCCGTAAAGTAGAAATTGACACAGTTTTTCTTCATTTCCCCGCAGCGAGCTGCTCGTTCTCCTTCTTTTGGTCCCGGCTTCTTTTGTATTTCGGCTTATTGCCTTTTTTCACCTTGCCTTTTCTCATTCGGTTGTAAAAAGTTATGTTAATGTCTCAGTAGGTACTCTTTGTCAAGAATAAGACAAGTGAGCCGAGCGCTCGTCACTTGTAAATTGTTCCCTACCTTGGGTAAATTGAATGCCGCGAAGAAATGGAAATTATTCGAATGCGGAGTGGGATATCGCGTCACAGGAGGACTTTCAATTAACCGCGTTACTGATCGCTTTGAAACGTGGTGCCACGTTCCTCCAGAAATCACGTTAAATTTATAGGCAATTGCCAAGTCTCGAGTTTACTGTCGTTACCCCTTAATTGCTATAACATTTTCTTCGATATTTCTAGTGTTTTCCTATAACCAAAACGTTTTATTGTTTCAGGTAAGACAAACTGCCGTTTTCATTTCAAGATTCTATAAGTTTTCGAGTAAGTACATTATTCTTTTACCATCATAACCCCCTGAATCTAATTGTATTAACCCAGATCTTTTCAGTGGGCCTTCCAAGAGAAATGCTTTCCTCTTAAAAGGTGAATAAGACATTAAAATCTCCGTTAAAACAATAACGTCAGCATTTAAGAAGTCAACAAAATATCGTTAATGGATACATTAAAAAGAAACAGAGCAGAAACGGCACTGTTTTTCCTCTCTAGCGGTTAAATCGGAGTCGCTTAAATGCGAGCACATTCCGGATGGCCATCCGATGTTTGCGAAGGACCTTTAAACAAAATAATGACCTTATAAAAACTAATGTCCGCGTTATTTTCTTTCATAATCGGCAGAATGCTGAATTTTATGATGAATTCATTAAGTTTTTAGGTTAATTGATCTGTTTTCTGGTAAAGTTACATTATCTTTTACCCCCACACTGCGCAAATGATTACGTTAGTTGTATGATTTTCAATATCAATTTCTATTAAATTATATGATATGAAATTATTGAAAGATATTATTCCTTGATATCACCTCTACTCAAAAATACTATTACGGTCATTTTTTCTTGTATTCCCTGTTATTTTCATGAAGAGTTTTATTCATCCTCTTTTATATCTCACCGGTTCCGGCATTTATTAATTTGTATTCTTCGCATTAATTTGTTGTATTATGGAATAGGTATCTCCTTTCATGTCGGAATTGAACACGAAACCATATAAACACAAGACGGGCTCTCGGAATTGTCTCCCCGCTCGATGCTCCTTGTTCCTCGTGCATCAATCACTCTGCTCCTCCCCGCGATGATGGGAGGGTCCTCTCCTTTGTCGTAAAAGTATTTCATAATTTGAAGTACTTCCGTCAAGAATCACAATACAGCCATTCGAAGGCTATTCTCTCGCCTAGGAGAGTACAAAAGGTTGACGGGGGTTTCTAGGCTTTGTGTATTAAGGGTTGCATAATAACAGAGCAACAATTATTTATAATTATATGGTGCAATCGTTATAAGATACATTAACACAGAGAATTTTTTTTTTCTCCTGGCGTCCAGTGTTTAACATAGGCTTCCTTTAAATGTCTGAACATTGTCCGACTCTTGGCGATTCTCACGCATACAAATTCAAGTTATCAGCCCGATACGATGCTTGAATTAAATCTGCCATCCATTAGTCGTGCCACATGCCTAGCATAATATGATTTAAGCGTACAGATTGTGACAGTAATGTCGGCTACCTTTGTCTTGCTTCTAAACCATTCATTGGCTTTTTCGCTAGGAAATCAGGTACATTTCTATAACACAGATATGACAGAAAGAGGTCATTTGCTCTATTCTATGGCAAGTGGTTGCTTTATTGACTTAGAGATAGTAAAAAGTGGTTCTCAGCGCTAAATTAGAAAGAATTTCAAAAAACCCACAACAATCACCAACAGCGTAGCTCTTTGAAAACTACATGCGCAAAATTAAAGGGAGCCTTTTATATAATGGGAGACTCTAATCAAGAAGACCTTAACATAAACAAATCACTCAGCTCATTGGAAAATAACATAACACCATAGTTTTGTTATAGTGATAACAGATTCCAATTACATTATAGCAATCAAACAATATTACCAAAATATCAAAATATCAGCAAACATCACACAATTTGAGAAATACAAACAGTAGTACAGTTTTGTTACTTAATATAATAGTAGCATTTAAATAATTGTAATGATTTCCGCAGATATCAAGGAGATGTACAATCAAGAGACTATGATATTTACACGAGAAAAAGAAAAATAGCATCAATACAGCAGATATCAAGGGGATATACAATCACGGAGACTATCATATTTGTTTATTTCATAATATAAAGTAAATCTTATCTACCCCCTTTGAAAGAAGTTGTTGTTATCCAATTTTTTTATGGACTTTATAACTCCTTTGATTTTTGCCACCGTGCCTTCCCGGTGTAATTTTCTTGCCCTTCAGCATGACAGTAGTCTGTGAATGTGCTTTTGTTTGAGATTGCAGACTACGGCGACTTCTCCTTCCCCATCCCACACAACCCGCGCCCGCATGTTGAGAGTTGAGACATACCAACAATCCAACAATGCGCTCTGACGGAGATGCGAGGCCGTATCCCTGTACCCCTGTATCCCCGGATCCGTCTATCCCCGTGTCTTGTTTCTTGTATCTTTAGACCCGCCCGCATCGTGTCACATATCTCGCTCGTATGTTCTCTTGAAGAGATATTGTTTTAGTATACAATGTTATCCTACCAGAACTAGATTAAACTTTAATAACCATTGTATCAAATATTTCGTAAAACAGAATGGTGTATAAATAAAATTTCGTGCGAAATTTCTGGCCTCTCTAATCCTTTAGCAAAGTGGCGTTATTTTATTTTTGGTTACACACAGTTATAGTTTAATTTTATAATATTCCGGGAATCTCATTATCTAGCGAGGCTTAAGACAATACTAACTGTGTAGACTGTAGGTACTTGTCGCCTACCGTTTTGTTTTTTGGTTACACACAGTTATAGTTTAATTTTATAATATTCCGGGAATCTCATTATCTAGCGAGGCTTAAGACAATACTAACTGTGTAGACTGTAGGTACTTGTCGCCTACCGTTTTATTTTTTGGTTACACACAGTTATAGTTTAATTTTATAATATTCCGGGAATCTCATTATCTAGCGAGGCTTAAGACAATACTAACTGTGTAGACTGTAGGTACTTGTCGCCTACCGTTTTATTTTTTGGTTACACACAGTTATAGTTTAATTTTATAATATTCCGGGAATCTCATTATCTAGCGAGGCTTAAGACAATACTAACTGTGTAGACTGTAGGTACTTGTCGCCTACCGTTTTATTTTTGTTTTATTTGGAAGATACTCTCAGTATCGTCCTGGTGAAAGACCACTATTCAGAATTGAAACGTTGCATGAAATGACTTTTAACCGTGTTTGGTGACCAGATCTGAATAGCCAGGTATTTTCCCACCTTCCTCTTCCCCTTCTCCTTCCCCTCCTCAATACCTTCAGCCTCCCAACATTCCCCTATTGGGGATGCCATAGTCTCACTGGCTCCAGACGGTTGGGGCAGTTGGGACTCTTGTGCGGTATTCATATATAAAAAAAACAAAACTTTTTTATAAGTAAACTTTTTTTTTAAATTGTATAATAATAGTTATTATTCGATTTAAAAAACTTAAAATATATTTTACTTCTATTTTTTAAAATACGTTCATTTATTATTAATAAAAAAATTTGCTTTAAATAAACACTATATTAAGTTTTAATAATTTTTAGTTTTAAATAAAAAAGTATGTTATGTCTGAAAAAAGGGGTGCAAACTTTTAGCTTTATAAATCGTACAATTATAATATCCCGTGATTTTTAACTGGTCTGCAGTGTCTGCACAGTTCATACTGGTTTATAATTACCCAGCCACCTTTGCTTCGTAATAAGAGTATAATGTCAAACCATGAAGAGATTTCTTTGAAGAAAATTCTACAAACTAATATTTTGAAAATACCTCCTTTTAAAGATGTATAAAATATTTCCCAATATCCGTTGACATCTTATCTTCCTACATCATTCACCCATTTTTGTGAACCGAAAAGTCAGCATTTTAGCTTCAGTTACTTTCAATCATCTGCACATTTCCTGGAAATCAAATTACGTATATAGGCATTATTTATGTTCCGAAAAATTGCACTGCCATCAATCTTCTGTTTTAAAAAGAGATACAAATAACAACACACGCGTTGAGGATAAGCGGTGGAAAGGGGGGTGGAGAGGGGAAGCATTCCATCTAGAGAGTTGTTGAGGTGGTGATCAATCTTCTTACATGGGGCTTCCTGCAGGTACAATAATGGCCGAAATTCTTGGGACGATTTCCTAAACCTCTAATTTTGTTTCATACAAATCCATCCCGAGTGGTTGTACCGTTCCGTAAACTTTTCTTAAAGTTTACTATTTTTCATCATAATAGTAATCTAAAGAAAATACGTATTGAAGTTTTTGACAACTACAGAATTCGTCTTTTTAAAATTTAGATTTTTCCCCTCTACTATGCATAAGACATGTCAAATTAATTCTATGAATAAAAAGCTCTCAAACTCTTTGTAGATACCTGATATATTTAACAAACATCCGTAAATTGATAGGTTAGCTTTTCGAATTTTTTTTATTAATCATATTCTACTATAGCGTGGCATTCAATTGTAGATATTTATTATTTTAGCACTACAAAATGTCATTACTACGGCAACACTAAGCTACTCACTTTTTATAATGTGTTGTTCACATTCAAATGCTTTCACGTTTCGCGTTTGATGGTTAGTTTTAAAGAAAAGAGACAAAACATCGCATTTATTTTATTTATTATTTTGATGGTTCCTTTCCATATAATTATCTTTCTTACACAGCTAAATAATTACAATGTTTAAAGATAAAATTATCTTAGAATATGATGTATAATTCCTTTCTGAAAGTACCTCTTATTTCTGAACACCGTTTTGTTAAAGTCAAAAATATGTACTTGGACCATTGTGCCTTTTAAAACTTGCATTAATCTTCGTATGAGCCATCTTAGTGTTGTAATTTCAAACCTTTTCAACGATTGCAGCGCCCTCAATATTTGTTTACTAGTTTTTTTTTCAGTTTATTGGTAGAACCATTTCTTGTAACACTTCGTAATATTGTCCAAAATTTTAAAAAAATATTTTGGTTCCGCATCCTTAAATACGCATATTAAGGCGATGCAATGGGAAGTATTGCAAAATCGTGTGTTTTCGGTTTGAGAATTTAAAGCCTAGAAATGTCATAGATCATTTAATTAAGCACTGAAAGTAGAACACACCTTGGCCTTTCGTATAACCGTCAATTTTTTTTGGTGTGTCTTTTTATAAGCCTAGAAAAAATATAAAGTATCAGACCAAAAAAAATTGTTTAAAGCGCAAAATCTCCTACTTACGAACCCCTTTTCCGATATTGTCGTATTGTTCATTGTGGCAAATTTATTTTTTAGAATATGAACGTAAAACATTTTAATATTTATGCCTGAGCTTTACAAATTAAAAGAAAACACGCGTTTTGGTGAAGTTTTTTTGCGTAAATCAAAACATGCGACCGATGTTAAGCGGTAATTTCGCCCTTGCATAAGGAACGCGTGATTTCGTTGGAATTTTAGCAAGTGGATGGCCTTAAAGATTACAATCTACAATATGTTACACGGTTTGATTATTATTAATAACATATCAGAAGATGGGTTGTTTTCGTATTATATAAACAATACAGTGAGAGTAATTAAGTAAGAAAGCACCCATATATTACTTCTCAAAATAAATGTAGGTACAGTTTTAATAGATTTATAGTACCTATAGCGCTTGTGGTAAAACATCACTGAACCGCACCATATAAACAATTTGTCCTTATCCTTGCCCCAAGAGAATCTCGGATCCGGGCAGCATCTCAGTATCCCGGTACAAGGTTTCCCCGGAGTCTGGGCGCACCTGGCGTATGGATGTCCTGTCACAGTTGGAGTTTAGTTTATCTCCTCGCTTCCTTTGCGTCCCCGGTGCGGCCCGACCGACTCCTGTCTCCTGTTACAAGGTTTTACAAGCCGCGATAATGCAAACTTTTACCGCCCCACCCGAATTCCTAGCGTATATCATGCGGTGTTTTTATTTTATGCGTAGACCTGTTCATATTTTACTGTCGTTAGTTTTTATTCATGTTTGGAAGTGAGAAACTTACAACTTGGTGGTTATTTTCGTTCTTAACAGTAGAATTGATAGCTTTTTGGTTTATAATTTTAAAATTTAAAGTTATTTACTTGTATTATTATTAAATATGTATTTTCAAGAAAAAAACTATTCCCAAAAAATTAAAATCGTTCTAGTAACAGGATAAATAATGTACTTGAAGTAACTTTGTGTAAAACTATGCTTGCGCAGAGACATGCTTTTTTTATTGCTGCTAAAAATTTTAATTTTCTATCTACAGAATGTAAGTGTCCAAACATATTATCTTTAAACACATACAAAAATGAAATAAAAAACTGGATTAAAACCAAAGATATCAACCTTTTCCTGCTTTAACTGTATATTTTCCCCACTTTTCTTTCTTTGTTTTTCGATTTGTTTTCTTATCTAACTTAAAATCTTTTATTTAACTAACCTTCAACATCCATGTATTAATACAAATAAACCAATATACTGCAACTAACTGATACCAGGTATACCCACGCACTGGCCTTTCCTATGTGGGATTTTTTGTTTTATATACATTACTCATAGGTTGTTCAGATGTATTTATAATTTAATGTTATAAAAAAAACAACAACAAAATGTTTATAATCATTGTACCTTATTTGTGTGAATGTATGTTTAAAAAAATGAATTAATAAATAAAAAATAAAAATACATTTCTGTCAAGGTGGAACAAAAGATCATCATTAAAACAAACACTCTTTAGTTTTATCATATAATTTGTAGAGAGCTGATTAGTGTGCACTAAAATATTTGAATTTTTTTTTTTTTTTTAATATATTTATTTCTTGCTAAAGCAATCCCGATGAGTTTCAAAACTCATTTTAGGACGGGAGGAATTTACAATACAAAAGTAGGAGATAGTACATACAATTTTACATTGACAGCAAAATATCAAAAATAGAAGTTTCACATACAGACAGAAATAATTTTATAAGGCCAAGTTAAATAGAACAACACACAAGAGAAAACATATAAAGGAACAACAAAATATACAAATATGGATTTACTGATTTTCATTTTTAAATATCCTTAAAAAGTATTCCTTTATACCATCATTTTGAGATTTTTTATTTTTTCTGGATGGTTTTGTACATATCTGGAAGCGAATTATAAAGTGTGTAGGCAATGTAGTTTAAAGATTTTATTCCATATTTTGTAGTGTGTGTTTGAGGAATGCGGATTTTATTGTTATTTCGAGTATTGTGGTTGTGGATGTCTTGATTGTAAAGTTGCTTGACGTTAGTGTGAGTTGATTGTTGAGTAATTTGTAGGATGGTGCTGGTGATTTCATACTTAGGAAGGATCGTGATTGGAAGGATACCGGAAACTGAGTAGATGTCCTTGACATGAGTGTCCCATGGAAGTCCAAAAACATTTCTGAGGGCTCGGTTTTGAACCACCTGCAGATCAGCAATCAATTTCTTCGAGGCAAAGCCCCAGATACAGCAGAGATAGGAAATGTGTGAATGCACCATGGCGTAATATACTGCAGTTAGTAACGGAATGGGTAGTAATCCTTGAAGTCTATATAGCACACCAGTTATGGGGTAATTTTCTCCTTTACATGATTTATGTGGAGATCCCACGAGAGTTGAGAATCTACTATAAGGCCCAAATATTTTGTTGTCGTTTTCTTTTCGAGGCAGTTGTCACCAATTTTGATATCGAGGCTGGAATTTTTCTTGTTGCCGAATAGTAAATAATGCGTTTTTTTTACGTTAAGGGTCAATTATTAATGGAAATGTGATCTAAAGTGTGGAATAATCTTTTAACCATAAAATATGGACGAAAAATAGAGCAATAATGATAATTTTTAGTTTTTAGATATTTTCTGGAGATTTTAATACTATATTTTATATTTTTATAAAATACTATATTTTATATTTTCTATGTTAAAATTTATTGACATTTTTTTTTAAGAGTTTTATTCACTATGTACTTAGGTTACTTCATTTTATTAGTGCGCTACCGGTTTCGACATATCCGTGTCATTTACTAGCGTTCTTAAAACTTTGAATCAAGCTCGTCAATTTTTTTTATACTATCTATCTAAATATACACAAACGAGGAAATATAACTGAAATATGCATTTGCATATCCAAATTTTATGCATTTATGTAATATGCACTGCCTTACAACTAGGATATGCTACTAAATTCTTTAATCATATGGTTACATACATATGCAGTGGATTGGGGCTAATTAACCGTTGAATTCTCATGTCTAAATATAGTTTGGAACTAGGAGCACGTTCACTGCAATATTCTCTGGACATGCTAACTGCAAACGAAGCTCAGCGGAGCACTGCTAACCGCACAAAGTGGCCTCGTGATATCATTCAAGCTCAAAGTGGTTATTTCCAACCTCTACTTCACAAAGTAACTTTGTCACATAATGTTCCACATTTTCTCTTTATGAAAACCCGCTTTCCGCTTAACTGGAGCGCAGGTGAGAGCTTTTTCCTTCTGTATTTTAAGGTCGATCGATCGGTGGAAAGCTCGGGTCAAGAGCGTTAACTTCGCCGTTTTTCTCTCTCACAAAGGGGGTTTATACAAAAAAGCTTTCATGAACTTGGAAACGACTTTCCTATTATTATTGATATCGACGATTTTCTTATCTCGATGCGAATACCATTGTTGTCCTGTATTTGAGGGCTTGTTCATTCGACAATAAGTTATTAGATTAGGTTCGTTAATATTCACAACACATATATATTTATTTTGTGAAACACCCTTTTGTATGTGTTTTTGGATTGGTCTATTTTGATGACAGTTTTATTATACTTCCTTCCGCAGAGCGGTCCTTCACTCAGCCCAGGGGTCACTGGTTCAAAATCTCCCCATAATTATTGTTTTTATATTAATTTGTGACATATTTGTAAGATACTTCGGTAAGATTCAGTTTGATAACCAGACCCAAGTAATAGCCACTTTCTTCTCTTTTGCTTCACCCTCTCCCACCTCCTCTCGCTTTTTACAATTTCTGCAATTATTTATGTCACAGTCCCGCATGCTGCGATCGGTGAGACCAAACGTTATGTTTAATTTTTTTAAGTAAGACTAATAGTTTCACGTTACGAATAACCTAACAATATTTTCATATCTCCTACTACCATCATAGTGATCGGTGAGACCCAAACGCGTTGCCAACTCAGCTACTGACCGGTCAAATCCAATTATTATTAGTTCAAGTTATTTGACTATAATTCTGTTTTAATAAACCACACATCAAAACGATGGCAATATGTTTCCCAAAACCAACAAAATTCACTTCCCTATGAAGTACTACCTACATTACTTACTACAAGCAGCGAGTTTTCGAAGTACAAGTTGAGTGAATAAATTCAGCCGAATAAAAGCGCATAAATCCTTGCACAGAAATCCGTGTATGAGGTTTACCCCGCCCCGAGGCATCGGGAAGTCTCCTCAAGCCGGCGGATGCATCTAGATTTTATTATTTCCATCGCGGGGAATAAATCCCCAAACCGCGGCGAGAAACCTCCGAGCTTTTCGCGGATTCAAAACTTCCCCTTGAAGAGTTGAACATATTCATATGTTATTGTTTCCGTTTGTCAGGACGTTTGAATGAATAACCCTTAGTAATTTTTTTTTCTTTTGAAAACCTCGTTTAGAACATCTTTATTTAAGGTGCCTATATTTGTAAATAAAAAATATTTCTTATATTATAATAAATAGCCAGTTCAATTTAAAATATATATTATTGTGTTCCGCTATTCGAAAGCACGAACAGTCGACCTATTAATATGCATTTTATTAAAACTAAACTTGTTGATATACTAAGAATAGAATAATACATTAATGTCGCTTTGATGACAATTAATTGAACAAATGCTGTTATACTTTTTAGACTAAACCATTTTACCTTTGTCCTTACAAGGGGTTTACAGAAACGTTTGATTTATTGCAACTGAAATACAGTGCAGATACAAAGTACAGGAAATCCCTTTTAGACAAATGAAGACAGCGCAATTCACTGCATTCAATAAAAACTTAATGCACATGGGTAAATTTTATTATATTCCATGAATAAATTTCCATTAGTTCACTCGATGAAATTTGTTTTTCCGCATCCGCGTAAAACCTACCGCATAATGAAAAATGCCCGCGCAGCTTTCAGCGATCGCTGTCACCCGCAACTTTGATTTATTAAATCCTGCTTTTTTCATCCGAAATAAATCAGACACACAAAGCAGACCGGAAATACGCCATCCGTGCAGCATCCAGCCTCATTGCCGATGATCTAACTCCCTGCTCTCCTGCTGCCCTAATGCTAAACAAAAATTGACCCCCTCAAAGCCTACCGAAACATATGCCATTTGGAAAAATTGCGTGTCCTTTATCATTGTGACATGTCTCTTGTCGTCTTTGAAATATTTTTATTTTCATTGCGTTGAAAGGAAAATACGAATGTTATTATGCTTGTATTATAATCCATCTATTTATTTTAAGTATCATAGAAACATACCAATTCGTATTTTACATACTATGATGTATTTTATTTTTTATTTATTCACCTATGCAATCTCAATATATTATAAGGGTTATGGTACTGTGCCCGTCTCACTGTGTCGAGAGCAGGCAAAGTTTACTATTTACAGTTTACATCGTTTACAGAACATAACCTAGCAATAATAACCATAAAAAGCTATAAATTGCTATAATTATAAATTATTTCTATTGTAATTTTATTAAATGAATTTAAAGCGTTTCTTGAATATGTTCATGGTATTTTGGCATCTGTTTTCGAAAGTATAAGTTTGGCACTACGTCTAAGAAAGACTTAAAATTATTAGTTTTCTTCGTGAAAGAAAAACTTCTTTCCTTTTACCGCCATGAAATGACGATGTTATGGTCGCGATTGGCGTAGAATTTTTTTGGTATAATGTGTAAAAGCGGGTCTCTCGCAAATTTTCCTGCCATTACAACTTATTCGGATATAAGATAATCCACACAAAGGCGTCACATCATTATTTATCACTTTGCTACAACTAGTGCCATCTCTTGCTTTCGTGGCTAAGAATGAGATTGGGGAATCTAGAAATGTTAGAGGTTTCATCGTTAATGCTGCGTCGGTTCTCTAAAGTAGATGAAAAATCAATGGCAAATCAATAAATCTACTTCAAATAAATATAAAATTTATCTCTTCAATAAATGCGTCATTTTCAATAAAATTAATACGAAATATTTTGTTTAAACTTCTACTTAATACATAACTATCAAATTTATTGATTTTTTTTTCTTTCATAGAAAGCAATTATTTTGTGGTTTGACATATTTATTAAATAAAACAAATGCTTTGTTTTAAATCACCGCCAACCTGTTTCGCTTATCCCAAGCTTCATCAGATTACAATTTAAAACGAAACAAAAATATATCGAGTTGGCGTATATACAGGTGAGATATTAAAAAAATAATAAGAGGGAGACAAAATATAAAACTAAGCAATGAAATGGTCAGTCTCGGTTTTTAAATAGATTAGTGGTTTAAAACAAAGTGTTTGTTTTATTTAATAAAATGTATTATTTGTATTTTTGCATTTATTTCTGAAATGGGAGATTCTCTCAGCATTGCCACAAACATGGCTCATTTTTGGTTTGTCTATATTTTAATCAGCAAACATAAATCCCCAGATACTCTAATCTCCATCATTACTCCAATTTCTTTACAGTTTGCAACACTGGCTCCGAGCGGTGAAACTCTTTTCACATGGCATTAAAGTGTTTATTTCTGATGAAAATGAAAAAAGGAAATAAATTCGGATTGTAACTATATTTTAAACTGAGAATATTTTCATTTACTTAAAAAAATACTTTTACCTATCATGGATAGATAAAAACACAACTAATACTATTAATATATAATTCGTGTTCTTGTGAGCTAAAACGCCAATACGCGCTGAATGTAGCAAAGAATAACACGAGGAGTGGAGATTGTACGCTTGTTTATGAGACGTTATCGCCCTTTGTACTATCTCCCTCCCCTTCCTGCCTCTCCCGGAATAAATCCATTACAGAAATGAAGCGTCGTCCGAATGATGGGAATGTATCAAACCCTTTCCCGCGAACCTTTTCCAACATTGATTTCTCGGACGAGTGACGGGGATTTTACTTGAATAAAGAGACACTTTTTAGATGAAACCGATCGGGTAAATCTTATCGACAGTTTTTTTTTGTATCCGATTTCCCGTAAATATTACCATAAGTAGTCGAGTCTTCTCGGCGGAATATTTTCTTTTCTTACTTATCTTAAATAACGAAGATTTTTTGTGGGATTCTATACATGTATGTAGTAGGTTTATATATTATATCTGCATATTCAAATTATTAGAGTACAGATTTCCAACAAATGGGTTGAAACTAACTAACTACCCCCAGTTAAATTCAGACAGCATTTAATATTGTTTATCATTTATCATTGTTTTGATATTATAAAAATATGGTTATATTTTACTACAGATTTATATAAGACACTAACACACATTACTGTGAATTGGAAAATGTAAAAAATATACATTTGAAAAATGTAATAAATACCCGTATGTCGATAAAATTTCACAAATTTGACTCTAAAAACTGTCCTAGGAAACCTACCCCATTTACCTATTAGTTTTTTTTCTAACAAAGTTAGAATTTAAATAATTAGCCATTTAATTCGGAAAAAAGTGGATTTCAACTGTAAATATCTCACGGAATAGAGAAACTATTTTCACAATTATTTTCTCAGTAAATTGGTTTCACAGGTAAATCATTTTAGCCAACATAAAAATTGAACTTAACTAACTAACTAACCATCACGCCGTTTCCCCGCAGGGGTAGGCAGAGAGGACGGACCGCCAAACAACTCGATCTTGGCATACACTTCTTGCTTCATTCACATTCATACATCGTCTCATACATTCTCTTCTATTATTCCGACTTCTGACATGGCCCGACTCAAGTATTTGATTCACTTGATCGTGCCATGTCTTCCTCGGCGTCCCCGGCTTCTTCTTCCATTCACATTCGCGTCATACATTCTTCTTACACTCCTTTTTTCGTTCATTCGCTCCACATGCCCAAACTTGAATTGAACTTAGTTGTGGGCAAATAGAATCATATAAATCAGTCGACTCAACGTGGCCTACTGACAATTTGAAAATGTCTTTGAACGCCGAAACATCTGTCACAATAATAAAAAAACTAAAATAGTTGAAGAACTAAATAATAACATTATTAAATTTAATTTACATTCATAAAAAATAAAAATAAAAACAAATCTGTTTTAAATATGTTTCCTTTACTCTATGAAAAATATTTTTTTCAACAGTATACAAATCGTGGGTCGCTTGACTACTTAAAAAAGAGGCCGTGACTCTAAAAAGGTTGAGAACCTCGTTAATTTTCATGTGTAATACTTGTGAAATCCTTTTATTTCTTCCTTCAAATTGTGTAAAGACATTTTCCCCTGTTCTCTCTTACCTTTCAATAAAAATGCGATCCCCATCTGATCGCCTTGATAACTCCACTTATTTTAAATGACGTCTTTATTTTAAATCCCCGTTAAATGCCTAACTTTACTAACAGATAGATATCGTCTCGAAACGGACGTACGGGATTAATGAAATTATTTTCTCCCTTCTGTTGCCCGGGCATAATTCAAACTTTCGGCCGAGTATTCTTATTGCTCAACTTTCTTTTGTGCAGTTTTCACTTTGCTTGTAATTTTCCCCACAGTGGAGGATAACACGTTAATGGTTTTACTTTTTATGGGGGAACAAGTGAGTGATACTGCCGCCGCCTCGGGCCCGTGAATTTTACGTCCCCGGCAGTTCGTTATTCGCGAATAAAATGTGTCCATTTTTTTTGTTTTGGAGTGACTTTTTACTTGAACAAACAAACAACTTTGTTCCTGAGCTCTTTTTTAATGTTTAAATTATGCCAATCAGGGAATTAAGGAACAACAACAACGTCGATTTATTTTCCGATTTTGCAGTTTTTTTAATTCAAGACAGTTATTAACCCCTTTAAACACGTTTCTCCAATAATCCATAGACGCGTGGTCCTTGGGACTTCGTTTCCAAGATGTTTTCAAAGGTGGGTAAGTACCTAAACGGGTATTTTTTCACTGGATAAAATGCATTTTTATTAAGAACGTAAATCAATCCCTGTTGCATCCAAAACTACACACCAAAATTATGCAACTTCGAATGTATCTTTAAGTGGACTGTTGACGACGAATTAAATTGATACATTTAGTTGTCTGTAATATAGGCTAGATGAAGGTTAAAAGGAACAAGGAGTAACCAAGCACTTACCGAATAGTTTCCCTGCGAAACGTGCAACTTGCTTCGTCGAGAGAAGTATTATTTCTGGTCAAACAAGAGCGCTAAATAATGTCACATTGCAGAGTTGCCATTAAAAAAAACAGTGGAAAGTGGGGACTGGATAAATAGCCATTAAGGTAGAAACCAATCACATTATCATTTCGGAGCCTAACAATCCAACCAAATTTATGTAAACAAATCGTTTCTTCAATAAATGTAAAATTATTAGTGATGTCATTTTTAATAAAATGAAAAAGAAATATTTTGAATAAACCACTATTATATTCGTTTATACTTTGTATCCTGATGAGGAAAGCTTCCCTTCAGAAACCTGTTGATATTTATATATTAAATAGTGATTTATTCAAAACATTTCTTGTTCATTTTATTTAAACAAATATTTTATCAAACAATCCAATGCCTTGATACTTCTTGGAATCATACAGAACGATTAAGCTGCCTATACATAATTTGTTTACAATTCCAGAATATGCTCTTTTTCGCGCGATATTGAGTCCATTTATAAAATAAAAATGGTACCCTTTTATGTGGATGGGACATAGTGTCTACGCATACATAATAATATATTCATATGTCCCATTTGAGTTGGAAAACAAAATAATATTTTTGTATTCGACTATAAAAACAGCCTTTGTGACATTACATTGAATAAGCATAAGGACACTCCCCGGGCCGCATAAACATGGCAGGGCTTTTCTCAAAATACCACCCTTAAATAACAGTGCTTCACAGCGCTGCGGAGCCTTCAACACTCCCAGCAAACGAACAAACCCATATAAGTTGTTAAAGCAAATATGTTTATGTTACATTATATAATATTCCAGAGTAGGGAATATTCAATGGTTCTTTTGATTTCGTTATGGTCATTGAAAGCGTTTTGTTCCATATAAATTACGTAAGTAAAATTTTCGCTAAAAGCTACACGTATTTACTCCATTTAATCAACCTTAAATGTTTGCTTACGTATTATAAATAACATCGAAAATCATATTTAACCTAATCTTTTTTGTTACAGGCTGTTCATGAGTGATTTTTTTAAATCATATTTATATTCTGTAATTCAGTGTAAACCATCCTTAGAGATATTTGTTCACAAAATCAACTTTCTTAAATAGTCTTATATTTTTATACAATCGGCGTGTTAATATACGAGGTGTGTTCAAAAGAAAAGGTGAATTTTGAATTTTCGCGGGTTGTGTACATTCGATTATCGATTTTTTTTTGTTATGTTGGTACACATATGTTTATCATATTTTAGCATTATCAGCCATTTTGGATCAGTGGTTTGTTTTTGACAACTGGAAAGATTAGTCACGTTTTTGTGTGTTCTCCATTACGACACAAGCAACATCTTCCTCTTACTGTGATGGTAGTGAGAGATTTTTTAAATATTGTCAGGTTATTCGCAACCAGGGATATTTGTCTTTCTTTTTCAAAAAAAAATATATTATTTTGCTGCAAAAATAACAATATTTATTTACCTATCCTACAACACTGCGTGCGAAAACACGATTTTGATACGATAGCAAAGAAACAAAAAATGTTGAAGACAAAATAATGTCAAAAAAAGGTCGAAGATTTGACTTAGTATAATTTAATTAAATATTTTAATTTCATTTATGAAGACATGAAAAAATCACCAGCTACGTCTTTTGTAATAAGATTTTAAATGAATTTATGGAATTTGAGAAAATATCGATGTTGTAATGTTTTTTTTTTTGTTTTGTTTTTTGATTATTTTTCAATCTTGACGTTCTTGGTATAAAAATATAATATCCCGTATTATTCACGTGGTATGTCTGTCCAGAACAAATCAAAATTTCTTGTACATCTGGTTCTAATGTATAGTGTTATTATATTATTATAATGATTATCACTAGGTATACATGTGTAGCATAACAGCAAAGAAAACGTCAAATGGATCATTTCCCCAAAGCCGTAAATCCCTGAATTTTGATTTGGATCTCTTATGACTCCCTTATGCAAAGGCAGTATTTTGTGCACCGCCGGCTTTAGACTCGTCATAAAAGAAGGGTAGTGTTTTAGTATCGGGTTAATATAAAGATCAGCTCACACATGCGATCGAATAAATCGCTCTGATAAGGCAATAGATAATGTTTTATTGGGCGGTTCGGCTTCGGATTCAATCTATCGCGAAGGAGCGTCATTATTTTTTTATATGCGACCATTTTGAATGCACATTATCGTGTGCCAGCCCGGCGTTTTTTGGGCGATGTAATTCAAAATTTGTTGGCCGATAAACATTTTATCTACGAAAGAACGCAATGTTTTTTCATTGCGCAATCCTCTACTTTGAGGCGGCTCTATTAAACTTTCTGTTTGTAAAATAAAACGGATTAATTGCGCCAGGTTATCTATAAATCCTTAAAAAATTCTTGTTCATAAAGAAATTAATGTCGTTGATTACTTAGCGTTACTGCCCGGTGAGACGTGCTTTTGTGAGGTGGTCGTAATAATTGCTTTGCTTTGCGATAAAGATCTGTTTATTGTTCCCTTTTTATTACCTATTAAGTCATAGAGTGCCTATAGAAATACTTTATTGTGAAGTTTGTCAAATTAACGTGGCCAACTTTATAAAACACCTTCGTCCAATGAGCTCTTTTCCTTTTACTTGAAGGTAGAACTTTTGCTTTAATGAGTGTCTCGACGTCTTAAAATTATTGAAACGCCTGAAATTTCCTCGGCCGTAGAAAGGGGCTAATGCTTTCAAATGAAAACTTGTAACGTTAGCAGCATCTGCTATCTCTGCTAGTTTATGTATTCTTCATTGTCTCCGAGGGAAGGCAGCGATAAGGAGACTGGGACCATCTTTAATTCTTCTTACATAGACATCGCACTCGAGACATGAAAGCAGCTGAATTTATTCAAAATATCCACTGATGCGTTGTTCCGATCAATTCGTTCATAATTTCAAACCTCTGTGTATGTTTAAAATGTAAATTATTTTTTTGTTATTTATTTACCGTTTTACAATCAAATTAAAAACCTCACTAGGACTTTTTTTTTAATTTTTTTTTTTATTTTTTATTTTTATTTTATTTTATTTTATTTTTTTTTTATTTTTTTATTTATTTTTTTATATGAATACCGCACAAGAGTCCCAAACTGCTCCCAACCGTCTGGAGCCAGTGAGACTATGGCTATTCAGATCTGGTCACCAAACACGGCTAAAAGCCATTTCAAGCAACGTTTCAATTCTGAATGGTGGTCTTTCACCAGGGCGATACTGAAAGTATCTTCCACTCTGGAACGTGCGCAAATATACTATATATTATTTTTAAAATGAATTAATTGTGAAACAACACAAATTAATTAAATAAAAATACTTGCGCACACCGGGATTTGAACCCGCCACCTTCGGATTCGTAGTCGAGAACCTTACCCCTCGACCATGGAGGCCGTATTGACGTCGTATTAACTAAGTACGTAACTAAGCCTGTATTGACGTCGACAATATTACAAGTGAATTAAAATAACATCTAAATAAACAATGATCATCATCACCAATAATCCTACCAGCTTAAAAGACGCACAAGTACCTACTTATTATAAGGCCCAATGGAATTTTGTTATATGACAATAATGTATAGAGTTGTATCCGAACGTACCCGACAAAATAACCAGTGACACCTAAGCTTATTCGAAGTAAAAAATGAAGATGACATTTTGGTCTCCCGTGATTTTTTTTCTTTTAATAAAAAAAAACTTTTAGATGTTATACTGGTCACTCTACCTAATAACCGCCTAAACCCCCGACCCGACCCTAACTCTTAAAACTTACTGATTTTTATGTTTTTTGGTAAAAAAAAAATCACCGGTTACCAAAATGCCATCTACATTTTTTACTTCAAATAAACTCAGGAATCATCAATAAATCAGTAGTAAAAAACACGTCATGTGTTTATTTGTAAAAACATGTATGCCTTTTAATTATATTGTTGTTGTTGTTTGTAAAGTAGAAAAAAGCAAACTGTTAACATTTTCGGAACATTCCCAAAGTAATTTATGTTTTCAGGGTACGTTAGGTTTTTTGTACTGGCATCGTTTTCAGATCCGATTACCCGCTTAAGCTGACGGAAAATCTCCGCCAGCTTTAGACACTGTACCCCGTGAAAGCTTTTACGCTAGTTTCATTACAAAAAGGTCCACGACAGTCGGTTTCGTATTAATTGAAACTCTTTTGTGTTTTCCGAAATTCTTGCAGCGGAATTCAATTATTTTTCCTTTGTTAGCGAGAAATTCTTTTTAGGACAAGATTTTTAGTCTTAATTATACCGCTGCAGTAATATGTCTATTTGAAATCTTTATTTTTGTTGTGTCCAGGAACAAAATTGAAAGTTTTTGTAGCAAAATGTTGGACAGTGAAAATGCTGCTATTTTATTATTTCTTATTTTAGACATATTTTAAAACCATGTTTACATTGATGATACTATTATAATATAATGAGTATCCGACTTCGCCGAGATTCGTCGCTCTTTTTAGTTTATGTTTTGAATTGAAAATTATATAACAAACATGTTTTCTTCTTTTCTTAGTTCTTGACAGTTAACTTGATATTTCAAACCTCCAGGTCATAATATAGAATATGTTGCCTGCTTAATTCCAGACAAAAAAAGCTGTGCAAATTTTATGCCCCTTAAACTTACCGTTAGAGAGTTTTAGCTGGTTCATATGATCAGATCCTTATAAGTTAAAAGTTAAGATATCCTTCGGGACTACTTTTAAGTTGTTTAACAGGGATCAACCTTATAAAATTACACTCACTTTACCCAAGAATAAGAGACGCTGGGAAATAACTCCAGGGTGTTCAGCTTCAGTGCACAAATTTTCTGCTTTATGGTATAAGATACGAATTCAAATCTTGTCACAAGTACAAATCAATTATTTAATTTAGAATAATATTCACCGTGAACCCCATCCTTTGTTACTACTTCGCAGTGAGCATAAAACAGCTTCAAAGTTAGATAGAAATATTACAGGAAGTACCTCCGCTCAGCCGTCTGTGCCGCTTTATGAGATTTCGAGCGTCGCTGGTTGAATGGTCGAGTACTTGTAGATACTGTTCAAGCCCCGATAGGTTGTAGGCAGGCACTTGTATGGGAAATGTCCATTCGATATGTTGTCAACACCGCGTGAAAGCCCGGGCCCGCCGCGCTTCCGGCAGAAATCAAATATTGGCCGGCGCCGGTTTTCACAGCATTCCGATATTGCTGCAATAGACAATTTTCGAATACGTACCCCACTACCGACACCTCATCGAATGCAATTCAGTAGTAATGAATTCTGTGAATCGGGCATTTCCATTCAAATTTTACCGCAAATATGGTCTCGCAATAATGAACAATGATTATTTATTCATTCATCTGAGTATTAAAGGAAGTGTTATCGTATGAAAGCATCGGTACATTTGACCGGTCAGTGGCTGAGTTGTCATCTCGTTTGGGTCTCACCCAGGCGTCGTGAATTCAATTCCTCGGCTGGCTAAGTCCTCCATTACAACTGTATCAGACGCATATTCATTCCAAATTTAAAGATGTTAATAAGATGAGATGAAACGATTACCCAGCCGTGATAAGAAGTCTTATCACTGTGCACATGTGGAATTCGCATTGGTTTGACCAATTCATTTGCTTTATGGTTTTGTTTTCATATTTTTATAGGTCTCTGTGCATTCCTAAAATAATATCACTGTTCACATTAGAGGTTCACATTAATTTAATCGAGTCATTTATTTTCCATTTTTTTACGAGTTTCTTAATATTCGTAAGACGATGTATCCTTGATAAAGGATATTATTACTTTACAAATGCGAGATTTACAAATTGTTTTAATGAATTCATCTGTGTTATAGTTTTGTTGATCATCTTTGCGGGCATTTCTTTCCTGAAAATAATTGCCCCCATTCATAATAATTACCCCTAAACGTGGAACAGATGTTGAATATTTTTTAAATAAATAGAGGAAACAACTAGTACGGAGAATCAGTTGTCATTCAAGAGCCGAACAAGTCTTTTGCTTATCTTGCCTTCGCCTTCCCTGAAACCTTCCATCTGCTGCCTCGCCAAGCCTCTGAACTCTGCCTGAGGGATCCTGGGACCTACCTAGTCAGGAGTAGCCGGCCCTGCTCGGGCTCGCCAGGACCAGGATCAGGCAGAGAACAACTTCATACAGTGCTCTCACTGTAGCACTGGGTGCGAGAGACCAGAAGAATGGCACTACTATAAGGAACCAGCGCCCTATATTTACAGTTTTTGTGCACGCAGGTATCCAGAACCACATCTGTCCAGTACAACAACACAAGCAACATCTTCCGCTTACTGTGATAGTAATAGGAGATTTTCAAATATTGTCAGGTTATTCGTAATCAGGGAATATTTGTCTTTCTTTAAAAAGGTTTTTAAAAATATGTACAAGCGAGTTGTAGAGATAACATCTTCAAAACTAGGATTAAAAACACGTTATTTTTTTCTTTTATTTAAAGTATATAAAATTTAATAATGCTATTATTCGGTTCTGCAAGTATTTTAGTTATTTTTAATATTGTGACAGCTGTTTTGGCGTTGAAAACCTTTTTTAATTGTAGTTAGGTCGATCATATGTAGCATTGAGACGACTTATTTACAAGATTTTAACCTACCAAAAAAATTATGGTGTTTGAAATGATTTATTAATAGTATCGGTAAAAATCGATTTAATTAGAAATCAATTGTTTGAAATAATTACAAAACAATTAATAAAAACCTGCCATCACTAAAACCCCGCAAAATAAAAATAAAATATATCTCAATTGTTTTCTAAGCAAATCGGTTTTTAATGAGGATGTTTACAAAAAATGGAATACAAAAATGAGTAGAGGTAAATAAAATAAGGTAAATAAGTCGTCTCAATGTGCCTAACCAACGTTTGAAAATAGCTTTAAACGCCGAAACAGCTGTCACAATAATAAAATACTCAAATACTTCCATGAACTTGACGGCCTCCATGGTCGAGGGGTAAGGATCTCGACTACGAATCCGAAGGTCGCGTGTTCAAATCCCGGCGTGCTCAAGTCAATTTTATTTGATTAATTTGTGTTGTTTCACAATTAATTAATTAAAAATAATATATTGTAAAGCTGATGTACATGGCCAGCTATGCAACGCAACCAGCAGCCTATATTTAGAAGAAGAAGGCTTTCCGAGCACAAGGCGGGAATGATTCCCCGCCACTTCCACCTACCTGCGAGCGACGTGAACTTGTGCTTCGTAAAGATAATTGTGCTTAAGGGTCCAGTATAAGACCGCGTATTCACCGCCGTTAGGAATTTTAGGCCTCAAACTTAAAACCACGGACCACCGCGATCCGGCAGCAGGATTGGGAAAATGTGGATAATGTAGACCACGGCGGATTAAAAAAAATGTTCAGCGTATTGATGCAATACGAAACAAAAAACATTTGCTCTATATTTTTTTCGTTTATTCGCTGTATAAAAATAAATAAATAGAAGCTTGACAGACTTAACTTAGCATCTGTTGGTAATAGTATAGGGTAACTGATGAGAATATGTTTTTTCAATTTATATATAATATATTAATTATTGTCAGTAGCCATACAAAGTGCCTCCCTTTTACAAAAGATTTGTTTTGTTACTATTTACATATTTATTTCTTCACAGCATAATCTTTTTTTTTAACTTCGGAAATATTATAGAAATGGGTAACGTGGACCAACTGCTCAGAAATACTTTAAAGCACAGCTTTTTGACATAGGGAATTATTTTCATGGATTTTGAATCAAGGAATCCGTTTTTCGATTGTCCACTAGGGGATTCAAGCTGGTTGAAATGAATTGGATGCTTTTTTATATGGCTATTCTATTAGTGGCTTTGGTTTTTATTATTGGTTAAGTAATTCTACTATTACATTTGAATTGGGAACCAAGATGGAGGATGTGAATTAGATCCGTTTTATTAATCGGGAATAAGAATTATTTGTCTTTTGATAATTTTTGGGATTTAGAAACGCCCTTCAATATTGTATACTAAACAGCAGTAAAAATATAACATAGGTAGATAACGATGATTTACAACCCACTCCAGATGCACACAATAAGCTTGAATACAATTCACCAAGTCAATGAAGGCAATAAGAAAAACTGATATTTTGCCGGTGAATAATAACTATAACAGGGAGTATTTTCACAAAAGTCTCCTATCTTCCCCTTGCCCCTCCCCCAAGCAAAGTAGACCAAATATGCTATAATTTGAAATCAAATACGTTTCTAACGACTTAATAATGTCTGAGATACAGCGGTTCTAAATTATTCAAATTTTTTGTAAGTTGTTATTTTTCGCTATTTTTTAGTGTTTTGGTCAATTTTGACAGTGAAGGAGTAATTTTTCGGTAAAGGTTAATCTATTGTTTTTAAAGTAGACTAAAGATGGTACAATTTGAAAACAAATTGGTCTCCAAGGACCTAACATCGTCCGAAATACAGGTGTTCTAAATAAAGAAAGACATTCTATGTTATTATGATAACATAGAATATTTTTCTTCATTTCAAATTGTAGAATCTTTAGCCTACTTTAAAAAATATTAATTAACCTTCACCGAAAAATTACCCCTTCACTGTCAAAATTGGTTAAACACTAAAAAAAATAGCGAGAAATAAAAAAAAACAAACTTCGCTATTTTTTTTTAAATTATTAATTAAGGGGTAATTTTTCGGTGAAGGATAATTAATATTTTTTTAAAGTAGGATAAAGATTCTACAATTTGAAATGAAGAAAAACATTCTTTGTTATCATTCTTCGCATTTGATTTCAGTTCACTTCAACACTTTAATTCCGATTTTGAACCAAATCGGTAGAGAACTCAAAATTAAAAATGACCATCGAAATTATTCAGGTTGACATTAAATTTGACTTCAGCACCCCCCTAACATGACTTACGCTGCTTTCTAACCAAATCGGTGTGAATATCTAGAAATTCAAAATAGCCGCTAAAACTATGGATTTTGATAGGCACAGATCGGCATACTTATATATGCAGTCAGGGGCGTCAAGATTGTAAATTATATGGGCACAAAAAATGTTAAGATTTTAAAAATAATTCGTTCATTCATTAGTTTTGCTGTTGACTACCTGCAAAGATCTAATCTTGTAGATCTGTACCACGTCCGTCAGTTTTTTCCCAGTGCGCAGGTCTTTTATATTGTGCCGTATAATAAATTAATCACTCACCATCTTAAAGAACGTTGCAAAGAAATGTGATTATAACAAAAAAAAAATCGAAAATACGTAATTCCTACATTCCGGTGGCAGTTTAATACTTCTCTTCCCAGCTATTCGTCATAAAACAGACAGAAATATCGAATTTCAAATCGACGTCCGCTCGCTCTGAAGGACTTCTCACAACTGATTTACTCCGGCGAAATAAAACGTTTTATCAACAATCGCGCGGGCCAGAAATTGTCATACGTTTTTTGTATGGCAGAACTGAATTTAAAAATGCCTGAACTTTGAGGGAATTACAGTGAAAATCTAAATTTACTGAATTATTTTTAATAAACGCTTTTGGTTCTTGATCTTATTTACTCTGAGATTGTGGAAGGATTTTGATTAAATATGTTTGTAATGTGTGCAGTTAACATAACGGCGAAGGCATTGTCGAGCGTTTTACTTAAAATTACTGTAGGTGTTTCATATATAATATAAAAGGTTACAGTTTAAGAATTTACGTCACTGAAAACCTTAGACACTTTCGTAACTTTCTGTTAAGAATTTGCAGATAAATTATGTGTTGTATTGCTTACGTTAGCATACTGCGAAGTGACGTTTAGCGCCTTATTTGAGTCTTCCCCCTTAAGATTGAGAAATAAACAGAGACTTACAAAATTACAGTCTATTACTTGACTTTCCCCCACATAATAAGTTCAAGTGTTACACATCAGAAGTGGGATCAGAATTAAATGTGCCGAAATCTGCTTTTAACATCGGGTCCGTCGCCATTTTAAGTTACACGTGTTGAAATTTTGAATAACGTCGGTTGCCGTCAACGTAATAATGTCGGGAATCGGAAGAAGCGTGCTGTCAACCAAAGGTTACAAGGCGAAAAGGAACGTGACATTAAAGAAGTCCACTCAAAAATTCATAAAGGAGACAATGAAGGAACTTATGAAAGAGTCAGCCAAGGCGAGGAACGAATGTAATGGCGCCCGCCAACGTCCGCCATTACGGGTCATGGCGGAATTAATTCCACAGTTCGATCCAGAAGATCGAGATTGCAATGTATCCTCGTGGCTTCATAAGATTGAGCAGCTGGGGATAATTCACAAATGGAGCGACTACGAAAAGTCGTTCACGATGCAGACTCGATTGACCGGCCAAGCTAAAGCGTGGTTCAATCGTTTGGAGTGCTACGATTTGGAGTGGTGCGAATGGAAGACGGCACTCGAACGAGCTTTTCCGCGCCAGCATGATTATGCCGATCTGCTCGAGGAGTTGGTGAAGCGGAAGAAGTTGCCGCAGGAGACAATGTCTCATTTCTACCACGCCAAGCTCGCAATGATTAATCGGTGCCGCTTAGATACGGAAGCGTCAGTATCACTTATTATTAAAGGATTACCGATCGAATTGCAGGCGAATGCTCGGGCTTTTAGGTGCGTTGAACCGGATGAACTGTACGCGGGATTTTTGGCGGCCCTGGAGCACTACCAGTCTCCAGCATTGTCAACATCGACGTCAAAATCGGTCAGCGCTCCCCAAACTTCGCGGACCGAAGGCTGGCAACCCAAGCAGGAACCCAGGTGCTTCATCTGCTCGAAACGGAACCACGTGGCTCGGGATTGTCGCTTCAGACAGCAGCCGTCGGAGAAATGCTCGAGATGTGGACGCTTCGGACATCGAGAAGTAACCTGCCGTGCATACATATCCAAAGAAAATCAAATTCCTGTCAAGGAGGTAAGGATCCTCTCTTTATTTGATCTGAACAGCACCTATCTCAAGGAAGTTAAGGTGAATGGTGTTTCGTTCTGCGGATTTATCGACACGGGGAGCCAAGTTAATATAATCAGTATGAAAAGTGCCGAAGAAATAAAGGTGCCTTTAGAAGTCAGCTCCTATATTATTAAGGGATTCACAGGAACTTGTGTTCCAGCTCTGGGCCAAGTAAAGATAGATATAGTCATTGATGACATTGATTTTCATACAGAAGCTTTGGTCACAGACTGTGACATGAATGATGTAGACTTTTTAATTGGCCAACCAATAATAAATAAATATGGCATCGAGATGACAGTGGCAAGCGGTAGAGCTAAGTTTACCAAAGAAAGTGGTTTTGAGTCGATTTCTAAAATTAACGTTATCGAGGATTTTGAAAGAAAACACTTAGTGAGAATTAAAACTACTACCATAATACCAGTTGGAGTATCTGGCAAAGTAGATGTTGTCGCACCCGAAGAAGGGAGATTATTAGTGAAGCCCAGGATGCTTTGCCTTGGTCAGCAATCCTACTCATTTCCCGGATCGCTTCTAGATTGCCCCAATGCTAGTATTGAAATAACGAACTTAGGCTCTGGGGAACTCAAGTTGATGGCAGGATGCTTACTGACTAGGGCTGAAAGATTAGTGGAACACCGCTCATTGGAAGATGAAAGAATACCCCCAGAATCCCGTCCATTCGCTGCTGAAAGCATACGCGTGGGAGAGGTACTTGAGGTCCATAGTGAAAACCTGTTGAAACTTTTACATAAATGGTCCCACTGCTTTGCTAGATCTACGAAGGAGCTGGGTAAAACTTCATTTGGGGAAATGAAAATAACTACAACCACCTCCCAACCAGTTCATCACAAACCGTATAGACTATCTTTCAAAGAACGAGAAATTGTACGGAACAAAGTTAACGATCTCCTGGAAAGCGGGATAATTCGAGAATCCGAATCCGAATACGCAAGTCCCATTATTTTAATTAAAAAAAAGACGGGAGATGTTAGATTAGTCGTTGATTATAGAGCTTTAAATGCAATTACAACAAAAGACAGGTACCCAGTAGGTCACATCGAGGATCAAGTGAACAGAATCTCGGGGAACATGTTCTTTACAAGCCTAGACATGGCTCAAGGGTCTCACCAAATACCTATATCCGAAGATTCAATTGAGAAGACTGCATTTATAACACCGGACGGGCAATACGAGTACACTCGGATGGCTTATGGGCTTGCCAATGCACCAGCCGTTTTCGTCAAAACCATAAACAGAGTCTTAGGAAGTCTACGGCATAAGGAAGTGTTGGTTTTTATGGACGATATTTTAATCCCCTCTCGCACCGAAGAAGAAGGCTTGGTGCTCCTTGAGACCGTACTGGAATTATTCGATAAAGCTGACCTTCGACTCAACCTGGAGAAATGCTTCTTCCTAAAGACAGAGATAGATTACTTAGGGCACCGACTTTCTAAAAATGGTATTAAACCAGGGAAATTCAAAATTAATGCAGTAG
>JAHDVE020003741.1:0-50607 GCA_022606495.2 Halesus radiatus | reverse complement strand
GTATTTTAAAATAATTAATTAAATTCACGTAATAAATATTTCTTTGTGTTTTTGACAAGCTTGAATAACCATAAAATGGAACACAGCTAACTTCATGCCATAAACGAAGGGTACTGTCATTCATATTGGATTTTCAAAAAAAAAAGTGTGAAAAGGACAACATTCATCAAATACAAGTGGACCACTTTTGTTGCAAAATACCAAAAGGAGAATATAACACTACTTTTTTTATAAAAAATAAAATAACTTTGTTTTAATTCCACTTTATTATTTTTTCATCCAACCGGTTTCGATTCAACCTGAACCTTCCTCAGGGGTGAATAAAAATATATTATAACACTATAGTATAACACTACTTTTGTTGCTAAATACTACCGTTTTTGTTGAAAAATAAATCCATTTCACCAAAATAACGCATAACGAATTTTTGAGGTCCCTAGTAATGGGTAATTATGTAACATCTGACCATCTTTCAGTAGCGATTACAACTTCATCGATTCATCACAGTAGCAATCTGCAGTCTACATACTTCTAGATAATATAATCATAGCCGGTTAGTGCTTACCTAAAGTCACTTACGGAAAAAAAATTGAAAAAGCCTGCAACACTGTAAATAACTGTTAATATCTATTAAAAACTTCTTACGCTTTTTAAGGTCATTTCATAAATATTTTCCAGTCCTAAAAATTATAAATATTTCAAATAAATACCAACTTTTCCTGTGCCACGAATCTTCTAATAAATGTAACATCAATAGAAAAGGAGGATAAAATAGCAACTGTAAAAATATCATCTCTATACTTAAATTTTCTAATAAAACTGTGTTCATCTGAAGCGACCTGCCAGGTAAGTATGTTTTTCTGTATCTGTTTGTACATAATTAGATAAACCCTAGCAAGTAATATTTGTACAGCGCCGTTGAGGTGATTTTTCACAAAAACGGCGTTATACAAATCATCATCATTATAGTTCTTGAGCACGCAACACGCATGCTTGATGGTTGGATCAATTCAGAGCAACGGGCTATTTCTACTTGTGTGGTCCATCGTTCACCGCAGCTTCCTATACTTTTAATCTCCGATCAACCTCATCTTCCTAAATGGACCGGCGAGGTCTTGTTTATCTTCATGCTATTGTCTGTAAGAAATTATCTCTCCGGTGTTTACCTAGCAAAGGTTGTGATTATTAAATATCATGTTCATTCATTTGTAGAACTTTTCAACATAATAGATTATTTATCAAACGACAAAATAAAATTATCTAAGTTAAGTGTACAATAACAGTTTTATATATTACAAATTAGTACCCGGCCTGGCTCGGGATAACTTTTTTTTTTTTTTAATAAAGTTATGAAGTTGTGAATTTTTGCTTGTCGTTTGGGTGCCATAATAATAATAATTGGATTATTTGTATAGCGCCGTTTTTGTGCAAAATCACCTCAAGGGCGCTGTCCAAATATTACTTCATATTTTCTACCTAATTATGTACAAACAGATACAGAAAAACATACTTACCTGGCAAGTCGCTTCAGATGAACACAGTTTTATTAGAAAATGTACGCTTGGAGAAGATATGATTTTTACAGTTGCTATTCTATCCTCCTTTTCTATTGATGTTACATTTATTAGAAGATTGGTGGCACAAGAAGAGTTGATATTTATTTATAATATTAATTATTTTTAGGAATGGAGAATATTTACAAAATCACCTTAAAAAGCTTAAGAAGTTTTCAACAGATATTAACAATTTTTTTTACACATTTAGTTATTTACAGTGTTGCGGGCTGTGGACGCATTTGCGCACCGGTTCGTGAAAAAAACTTATTCTATAAGTAACTTTAGGTCAGAACTAACCGGGTAGCCTAGCTAAGTAATTTACGTTAGCATTTCTTCCATTTATAGATCTGATTGTCTGAAAATATGAGTTTTAAGTTTAGTTCTGAACTCTGTCTAGTCTGCGGCAGTTCATTCCGGGCTTTACTGATACTGATACTGATACTGATACCCCGAAAGCATGATTGCCGAACTTAGTATTAGGTGTGCGCTTTGGTTCCTCCACCCCCCCCCCCCCCCCATTTTGAAGTACGTAGTAGGTATACATAGTAAATCTCCACGCAACCTTCTCCGATGGAACCCAAAAATTGAACCTGTTATAAATTGAATATGTTGTTTCCCCGCAGGGGTAGGCATAAAGGACGGACCGCCAAATAACTCGATCTTCACATACACTTCTTCCTTCATTCATATTCATACATCGTCTCATACATTCTCTTCTATCATTTCGACTTCTGACATAGCCCGACTCAAGTATTTGATTCACTTGATCGTGTAATGTCTTCCTCGGGCGTCCCCGGTTTCTTCTTCCATTCACATTCGCGTCGTATATTCTTCTTACACTCCTTTCTGCGTTCATTCGCTCTAAATGCCCAAACAATCCTAGCGTCCGTTTCTTAATCTTACTCATTACGCTTACATCAGCCTTGCATTATTTACGAATTTAAATTAAAGAGAACCAGATAATCCCATCTTCCAGAGACTTGACTTTCTGGTTTAGGAACTGATAAGAAGTTGAGTAGAACTGATAAGAAGACAGACGTGAGTACATATGAGTATATAGAATCGTTCTTGCATAAGAGATCAGAACATATTTGTTGTTATTTTTCCATTTTCCAACATATACATTTCCCCCTGGACCCTCTCCATTCCCCCCTGGGAGGAATTCCTCACCGGTTGCGGACCCCTGGGGTAGTGAGATTTTAGTTTACAGTAATAATATACCATTACTCCAAGGATTTTAGTAACACGTAAAAAATGTCCCCACCATCGAAGAAGTGCTACTACATGATATCATGAAATCATAATATTATCATGAAATCATAATATTATCACGAAATCATAATATTATCATGAAATCATTTTCAAATCCCTTTGATATTTATTATTGGTATTTCGCTCTACAAAATATCTGCTCTTCATCCCTTCCCTGAAGAAAGTGTTATATTATCCTAATATGAGTCTCCTTGGGTGGTCACTGTTCAGGTCATAATAGAGTGAGATAAATCATTAGAGTAATAATAATATTGTTACTCTAAGGATAGATCTGACCGTGTCCTCGCTGTCCTGAGGGGGTGGCGCACAGTGATTTCATCCGATAAAACCGATCGGCCATCGTGAATTTTAACGTCATATTTAAATCTCAACGTTTTATAATTGAAAACACTCTGTGAGGATTTTCTTAGTGTAATTCAAGTATTAATTTTAATTTGATGCAGCCAGGTTGGACATAATCTTGGGTCAAACTTGACCAAATTTGAAGTGATTTGAACTCGTATTGTTAGTACTGTTTATTTTATATATGATAATAATTATTGGATGATTTGTATAGCGCCGTTTTTGTGAAAAATAACCTCAAGGGCGCTGTACAAATACTACTTGCTAGTGTTTATACCATATAGGGTTTATTCAATACACTGCTAGGGTTTATACGATCATTTCAGGATTTTTTCAGCATCTAAACATTAATTTCATACCCTCTATTGTTTTTCTTAATACTTCATTTATCTGGTAAGTGTATAAAAATAGCTTTTATAAACTTACATTGAAAAATTAAAAATGTAAGTATTTCATTGTTTCAGGATTTTTTTCAGTATCTATACCTAAATTTCAAAAACTGTTCCCCCTTCCTTCATTCATTTAGAACATTTGAAAATGAATTAACGGTGTATTTTCAAAAACAGACCATGTCCGCAAAAATACCTTTGCGACACACCGTACGGCGTCGCGGTAAGTATCAAAGTTCATATGCAGTGAATAGATTGTTTTAAAACTACTGCGTGAAGATGGCGCCACTTCCGTTCGCAGTTCGCACAGAAACGTTTCTAACAGGTCCATTTAAGGCCTAAATTTTCAGATTCAGGTATCGCTTCTCGGCCTGTTGGCTAAGATCAAAGTGTAGTATCTGTTCTTATCAGCTTAATATCTGATAGTTCCCGCAATGCGGGACCAGTATATTAAACTGATTTTTGGAATGTGACGGGATGTTCGGGGCTTGCTCCACTCCTGTCGCGGGTTGGCCCGGCATTGCAGTGCCGCCGGGATCGGCCCATCTTAAACTTGAAAGAAACGTACATTGTACGTTTCGCTGATGTCGTTCTAGTTGGTGCTAAAGAAAATAGGTCGACCCTTTGTTCAATTATATTGATTTGAATTATTACTACAGCGCCATTTTCGTGAGAAAATCGCTTCACAGCAAAATTCATCCAACCTAAACCTAACTTAACAATTGGACTTATATATAATAACTTACAGCTAAGGTTTATAACTAGGGATCTAGGATAGGAACTAATTCAGACTTAAAATTAGCGACTTACAACTAGAACTTATAACTAGTCACAAACATATTTATGAACAGGTGGGTCCTATAAAGGGTATTGTTATTTGGCTAATAGAGTCCACAATGGAGTCCATAACCAACCCTGATGTTTGGCAGTGAGGCATGGAACTGGCAGAGGAAGGATAAAAGTAGAAATGAGATCTCTGAAGAGAATGTGTGGCAAAACCATGTACCATGAACGTATGAAAATGTTGAGATTCGTAAAGAATGCAAGGCTGAGAAAGGTCCGCTCAGATGGTTTGGGCATGTAGAGCGAATGAACGAAGAAAGGAGTCTAAGAAGAATATATGACGTGAATGGAAGAAGCCGGGGACATCCGAGGAAGACATGACACGATCAAGTAAATTAAATACTTGAGTCGGGCCATGTCAGAAGTCGGAATAACAGAAGAGAATGTACGAGACATTGTATGAATGTGAATGAAGCAAGAAGTGTGTGTCATGATGGTTAGTTAGTTAGCTAGAATTTCAACTAACATATTTACATTTAAAAATAAATTATGTAATGATTGTTGCCCTTGTTGTCAGTGAAAAAAAAACACAACAATGGAACGTGTATGTGTCATACAATTACAATATTAGCTAATGCTAACTATCCTTTAATTATACAAAAATATAGGTATATCTCAAAGAACTAAGAAGTCGAATTAATATTATTTAATTTGTATAATAATAATAATAATATTTTCTTAGTTTTAACCGCCCGCCTTCGGGTTATTTTTCAAAAAGTAGGTAAAAAACATCGTTTTTTTCATTAGATTTCGCAATAACAATACGTGTGACTAGTGACGTAACTTGTATGGGAAAGACGAAAATACCAGAACGTATCCGTTAGCTTCGGCTAACCTCCAAAGAAACAAACTTGATGTATACGAATGTTTTGTGGGTTTCGGGTATAGATTTTTTTGTAACGTACGGGATACGGCTTGTTGCGTTCGGGCCATAATATAGCGGCCGTATCACGTACGTTCGTATGGGTAGGGCGGTTAATGTAGAAAACTTGGTTTTTCCTTGGGAAAACATTTTTCATAAGTATTATTATAATCTCTGTCATTTACATCCGTTTATTAATTAATATCTTCTTTAGAAAGTATTGTAAGTCATATTTTGTCTCTCTTTTAATATTTTCGTGTTATTGAGAAAATCTCAATTAACTTGACCCATAAAGACATTTCTACTTAAAGCTGAATACTGACTTCGGGCAAGTCTATCAATTCTGACGTCAGTGGGCTATTCAGATTTGGAATTTAATCACGGCTGAATCAATTATTCCAAACAACGTTTCGATTCTTAATATTGGTATTTCACTGGGGCGATACTGAGAGGATCCACCACTATCTGACCTATTTACGTGATATTTAATAATACGTTTCATGTTGTTCCCTTTTATCGATAGAGTTGGAAACATTAACACGAAAGCTGGAACTAATAATTGACCTATTTCCCTATTGCAATTTCGAACAAACTTCCGTTGCCAGGGGAACCTACAAATACGAATTTTTATTTGTCAGGAATTCTACCCCAGTCCTGTCTGTCAGTGCAAATAAGACCTCGGACGTGTTAAATCTTATCGATAAAAATCTGTACATTTTCCCTCATCTTTAGCGATCAAATCCCTTTATTGTTTGATATTACCCGTTGGAATTGGATTGGAAGTTAGTTACAGGACTGCTAGAAAATTGCTGACTGAAATTTATATAAATTAGTTTCAAAATTCACGGATTTGTGACATCAAAATTACGTAAGTAGGTTTATAATAATTATAATACTTAATTCATATTCATACAATAATATTTTTCAATTGTATAGCATTCTTAATACACATTTAATTATTTTTTTAATACGTTTATTGAACAATGAGAGGTAATGTTTTCCAGTCGGGACTCGATTGATGGACTTTCCGGTTCATGAAAATAAATAAAAAATATTTGCACATACGGAAAGAAAAGAATAGGTTTTAGGTTCTTAGTTTGGATTTTTTCTTTCTTAAAAAAACTAAGAACCTAACAACCTGTATTTTAAATGTCTATTTTATACAGTTGGCACTTTTGACAAATGTCATTTCATACTAACATTAAAAATGGCGTCAATTCTTCTTCAATATTTACGCGTTTTTATCTGCGCCCTTCAGGTGATTTTCCATCGAAAAGGGCGCTATAGAAGTAATCCAATTATTATTATTATTATTATTATTAATGAAAGTAAAAAATTAAGTGCATTTTTTTGACCTCCGCATGTGCAAATATTTTTTTTTTTATTTTTAGGAACCTGATACTATTTTCCTTATTTTAATTATATTCTTATCAAATGAAGATTTCATAAAAATTAACATACACGTAAAAATCACAAAAACCACATGACGCCATGTTCAAAGTTACTTGACGTGACGTTTGCCGGTAGGTACTGCCAACCCTATGACATCGTATAACCGTCGTGTAATCTTTCCTATTTTTAACTAACCCAAACTATAAAAAATCCAAGGCCGCATAGTAAGGAACTCCAGTGAAAAATATAATAGCTTTCAAAATATATATTCATATAGATCAGAAAATGCCGATGCTAAATAAAAAACTTTTATTATATATAATTTATACGTAGAATTTATAAATCATTACTTAAAAAAGAAAAAAAAATCTTATCATTAAAACACCTAGTTATATTCGTACCATTGCATTTGGAGCATTTGATGTCACATGTGCATTCTGTTTTTGGCTTAGTATGGAAATTTTTGTTTTTCTATTTTCTTTTGTATTTTAATCATGTGTTTTTTTAGTTCAGGCGAAATTTAAACTTTATTTGGGTGACTTTAAGCTTTATAATTGTTGTTCAATAAAGAAAAAAACTATCATTGATGAAATTAGAGTATTCATGAACAAACCAATCAATACGAATATTATGATAATGTTAATGCTCAACACTATTATTATTCTTTGGGTTATAGTTTCTAAAAAGGTACATAATTTTATTACTTGTGTTTAGTTTTAGTTTACTATGAATAAAATATAAAATTATGTCATCCTTGTTTTGACATTTGACATTCTAACCTCAAAACTGATCAAAACCGGCCAGCCATAGATTTGGAGCGTTTTGGCGGGCTTTGAAAAATTGAAACTTTGAACATTATTTTAACTGTGAAAACAAACTTTAGAAAAAAACGAAATACACTGATATTAAGTTTGAACGTCATTACCGATAAAAAAATAAATAAAAAATGGACTGGAGTTATTACCTTATTTCAAATTGCTGTAGTTCTATGATTGACTATGGTATTCACGTATTAGTAAATTATTATGGTACCGTATGACGGCAACAAGATGTCGTTCATGGTTTGATTTCACAAAAAATTAGATAAGTCTTGTTTTTCCCCTGAACCCTTCATTTTAGATATTATTATATACGATACTGCTTATATCCGGGGTTAAAAAAATATGTCTGCCATTATTATTATGGTATTACGCCATAATAAATCATGGTACACAAAATAATGCGGTGCAGCGTGAGAAATACGTTCCTTGTGAGTTGCGGCCACACCGAGTTCCTTACCGCAACCACCGACAGTAACAGTTGCTTCCAAGATAATAAAAAATAGGTATCTTCTATCTACCATTCGGTACCAGGTCCCGTGAGAACATTATTGCATATTATTATGATTTATTCATTGCCGATTCTTAGCGTGGAATTATTATCAAAACCAGGTCTGCTTAGGTTTTTGTAATTTGTTTTACACAGACCTACTGTTTGATGTATCTTTTTGATGCATAAGAATCCGGCAGAAATAACAGTTTTTGGCTCTCCTGGAAAGTTGCTAAATATGAGATACGCCTGTTTGTGTTGTGGACGACGAATTGTGGAGATCCGGAAAGAATGCAAAGCTGGAGATTGCGTAGTGAACAAGAAAGGTACGTTGAGATGATTAACACTTCCTTTACGGTGCCAAATTACGAGTATAACCTTAGAGTAATAATATACCATATACTCTAGGAGTATAACGCGCTGCCCGGTGCAGGACTCCGAGTTGCCCCATACAAATTCATAACAATATTGCCTTTTAAGCCAAAAATAATAATACATTCTGTCAACAGTTATTAATTATAGTTGATTATACTACAAAATACATCTTAGGGTTATAAAATTATATTAAATATTAATACGTTAGGAGCAAAAATGTTGGCTCAGGTAACCGAGTGTATGGAACCGTAAGGGGACAGTTAAGACATTTGGAGAACAGATAAAGGAGTGTATTGATAATATATGACGCGAAAGTGAATGTAAGAAGAAGTCGGGGACGCCCGAGGAAGACATGGCAGCACTAAGTGATTTAACTACTTAAATCGAGTCATGTCAAGAGTACAGAACAGAAGAGTATGTATGAGACGATATATAGTGTTTGCCAAGACAGAGGTATGTGGCAGTCTATTCTATCTGCCTATCCCTCTGGAGAAACAGCGTGATGGTTAGTTAGTTATAAATATCAGTTTTTTTAAAATATTTTTTTTTAATTAATCTTTTAGTTACCTACGTGGTTTTTTATTACAGTTATTTCACATCTCAGATTTTATGCTACTCTTTCATTAAAAGCATTTGCTTATGGATGGAAGAGGAGTGTACATTGAATGATAATAGTTAAGTAATATTGTATATATGTTGTAATAGATACATTGCAGTTTGATTACGGAAAAAAATACTTCAAAATTCGAACACAGATCTGAAAATCGACGTTTACGAGAACAAAGTTCTTTGTGAAATAATTCAAAATGAAAACTGTTTATCATGTTTGAAAATATTTTTAATCTGGAATTGGATACGGTGCAAAATGATTTAAACTCTAATCCTAAACGAACGGTGGATCTCGCGTTTACAATATTACAATTTACATGGGATTAGCTCTTTGGGAAGACTTTATTTGATTAGCCGGCAGATAGACACGGGGTGGTGAATTCTAAACCATTTTCAAAGTCATAAACCGTGGCTGAAACGTTTAAGTATCATTCTGAACAATGCCTTCTCTGAGTAAATGTAGTTAAAATTATCGACATTACTGTGTTCTTCTTTGTTTCTTATCTTGCTGAGCAAAAAAGTTGCTTCTTATTGTAATATCTGTGTTTTTTTTCCATACAAAAACAATGGTATTGCGATGAGATGTTTGATAACTTGTTCGAATCGACTCTTCGGAATAACAAGATTCCATCTAACACAGCAATGTCATGCGATAATAGACTCTAGAGAAAGTTACTTCAGAGTTCATTACGCATAACATTGCCGTCCCAGATGAAACCTTATTACTCAAAGGGGACGAAATGTTCCAGACAATCATAAACCCTGTTGAAAATCATCATAGAAAAGAGTGTTAACGGTCAGCACCCAAAAATACACCCTTTGCAGGTTGCTAACTCAAGAAATACTACAAATTATTTATCTGTAAATTCTATGCGGGTATTTTTGAAAATGTGTAAGCTTTCAAACGACAATAATCCTCAAACTATAATATTTTTAATGTTTTCAAACTGCACTTATCTTCAGATATTTTGGGATGAATTTCATAGAATTTAATGATTACAGTTTGAGGATTTTTGTCCTTTGAAACATAATACATTTTTCTAACTACCCTAATAAAATTTACAGAAAAATTATTTGTGGTCCCTATTACTTGAGTTAGCAACCTGTAAAGTGGCAATTTTTTATTGCTGGCCCTTAATAATAATATCTAATAATAATAATAATACTTGGATGACTCGTACAGCGCCGTTTTTGTGAAAAATCACCTCAAGGGCGCTGTACAAATACTACTTGCTAGGGTTTATCTTATTATGTGCATATACAGAAAACATACTTACCTGGTAGGGCACTCCAGATTACAACGATAAATTACAAAGCTTTCGCTTGAGAATATATGATTTTGCACGCACAGGACACAACATCAGAAAACACTGCACATTGCATGATATTGCAGTTACTGTTTAAATCCTATTTGTCATTGATATTATATTAGAAGGTTATTGGGAAAAAGAAGAGTGGGTGTATGTTTGAAAAATTATTTTCTTTGAGATTTCCGATAATAATTATTTACAGTTACAAATATTTATTATAGTTATTTGCAATGTCGCGGACTATGAAAAGTTTCAAATTTTTCTCTTATTTACTTCAGGTAGGTACTAACGGCTAGCTTCGACAAGTTAATTAGGTATGCAAGGAGAATATTTGAAGCGAGGGTGAATTATAGAAGACATAGCACGATCGAGGGAATTATATACTGGAGTCAAATCATGTTCAGAGTCAGAATAACAGAAGAGAAGATTGCCAAGATGAAGTTGGGTGGGGGTCCATGGTTAATGTTTCATCTGCCTACCCCTGCAGAGAAATGATGTGACGATTAGTTAGTTTAAATTCATTTGAAGCCCCCGCTTTCTAGAGCCACTGATTTCATAGGAAGCATGTATTATTTATATCGTTTTTATAGCAAGACTCTACAATAATACAATAAAATTTAAATTTGAGAAATATCTGTTATGAAGTTCAGAATATTTCGGATCATCTTCGTGACCCTCACTGGCTCAAGTGCCCCGAAAGAATCCAGTACAAATTGTGCTGGATGGTGTTTAAATCAATCAATGAAATGGCCTCAACTTACATCTCCGAACTATGCATTCCAGAAAACACTGGTCTAAGATAGTCAACTCTTAGATCAGCATCATCATCGGTTATCGGGAGGCTGATAGCAGTTATAGCACCTAAACGCAAACCAAATACTGAGATCGCGCTTTCGGAGTATCAGAGCCTAAGGCGTGGAATAAACTCCCCTTGGAACATGCATATGTTCAACAGAATTTCGGTCCAATCAAAAACTTACCTTTTCAGACTTTGCCTCTCGTTGCAATAAACAGCCAGTACAATATCCTGGTAAATTGTTTGTCTATGGCTTTAAATATGACTTGTTATGCTAATTTCAAGGTTTTGTTTAAAAAGAAATTGTACAGTCCCCGTGAGGAGATTTTTCACAGTAATGACGCTATACAAATCATCCAAATATTATTATTATTAAGTGAAGGGCGTCCAATATGCTTTTAAGTTGTTCACAGACTCTTTACAATTCAATCTGGAGCAGGCATCGTCTGGCCGCAGCGTCTAGCTCCAGCGTCTAGTCTAGTCAAGTAGCCGGGTCCACTCATGTCCGCTGTGGTTTTGTATTTTCGTCGGTAACTACCTACATTGCGACTTCCTCGCTGGATATATAAGTACCTACCTACTTCATTGCGGAAACATTTTCATACCTACCCTTTGTTAAAAATAACAATAAAAATTCAATTTATTGAAATAACTTATTGAAGTTCATAAACCTTTTTCTAATATTTTTCATCATTGAAGATGATATTTATTAACAGATCTTAAATGAAATGTGCGAACCAGAAAATGATTTTAAAAAAGTAAAAAGAGTAAAGGATGGATGTAAAAATAAATTGAGAGTTTTTAAAAAACGAGAAATTTCTAAAAAAAGGCGATGCAGTGGGACGTAATTCAAAATCACATGTTTTTGGTTTGAAAATTTGATGGCATAAAAATATTATAGATGATTTAATTAAATACTGCAAGTAGAACACACTTTGGCCTTTAGTTTAACCGGCAATTTTTTTGGTGATCCTTTTTATAAGTGTAGAAAAAAATAAAGTATTAGACTTGAAATGTTTAAAGTGAAAACTCTCCTACTTACGAACCCCTTTTCCGATAGTGTCGTATTGTTCATTGTTGCAAATTAAGTGTCTTAGTATATGACGGAAAAATATTTTAATAATTATGCCTGAGCTTTACAAAATAAAATAAAAAACGCATTTTGGTTTTTTTTTGCGTAAATCGAAACATGCGGCAGGTGGTAAGCGGGAATTTCAAACTTTTAGCCACCTTCATAAGGAGTGAGTGATTTCGTTTGAATTTTAGAAAGATAGCTCCACTGGGTACCACCTAAGTCCTAGATATATGTCAATCTCTCAAAATCTTTTAGTAATTGACAGTAAGTTGTAATCATTTCTGTCATGATCTAATAAAAAAAATCTTTTTTTTCCTGCAAAATACTCGGCCCTAACTAATGTACATTTAAAAAAATATTTTTCTTCATTAAATAGATAGCACATAGCAGAATGGTTTTAACGGTTTTTTGTAGTCATTTTACCAGTCAATAATTTATTATTATTCATTGCATTGTGGTTTTATTGGGACAACCTTAAATTGAGAAGGTTCCTACACTTTAAATTTATTTTTAATGGTTTATGTCTGGTCCCAGCCATGAGTGGTGGGAGTTAGTTAGAACTGTGACTGTCAGTAGGTCAAGGAGTCTCGAGTCTAGACTGAGGCCCCTGAAACAAGGGAGGGAAATAAATTCCCCATCTTGCAAGTTAAATTATGTTTTACGACTCAATAGTTTTATGGGGTGAATTGTTTTCTGGAATATACTCGTAGACTGAATTGAAGTACCATTACCAATCACGTAATATGTTGGTTCCGTTTTTATGTCATTAATAATTTAAAAACATATCTTTAAAAGCTTTGAGAATGAAATTTTTTTATAGTGGGTATCCATCTTTGAATTTCGTTTTATTAAAGTAAAATTCTGTAAAAAAAAAAGTTTGGCGAAAGTAAAATTTGTTGGGTTTAGGACTTAGAAGTAGGTCTCTTCAATCTAACATCCCTCTCCTTCTATCGGTTATTGTGGATTCGAATACTATACCTTCCTCTTCCCCATCTCCTTCCCTGTTTTTTTTCAAATGTAACTTTTAGGCAATTCAGGGCCAGCACTCAAAAATGGTCTTTAACGTCAGGTTTTGTAGGTTGCTAACTCAAGCAATACCACAAATGATTTATCTGTAAATTCTATATGAGTAGTTAGGAAAATGTATTAGGTTTCAAAGTGCAAAAATCCTCAAACTGTAATCATGTAATATTTCAATTCTATCAAATATATCCCAATATGTCTTAAAACAGGTGCAGTTTGAAAACAAGAGAAAGGAATTTTGATAGTTTTAACTAAAATTGCAGTACGTATTTCATACAAAATTTAAAAGATTACAGTTTGTGGATTATTTTTCCCAATTACAAGCATAGAATTTATAGATAAATCATTCGTGGTATTTCTTGAGTTGGTAACCTGCGAGTATGTATTTTTAATGACTAATAATTAATAATTATAATAATACTTTGTAATTCATTATTAATTATTACTCTACACTAATTTAAAAAATTCATATCATGCTTTAGTTTTTTTTTATACTTTAAACTTTTATTCTTTTTATTTTAAACTTTTACATCTCATACGTAATTCATTAATAATCTACATTAAATTAAAAAATGCATATCATTCTTTAAACTTTTATACTTTAACTTCTATAGTTTATACTTAAACTTTTACATCTCATACGTAATTCATTAATACTCTCCACTAAATTAAAATATGCATATCATACTTTAAACTTCTATACTTTATACTTAAACTTTTACATCTCATACGTAATTCATTAATACTCTACATTAAATTAAAAAATGCATATCATACTTTAAACTTTTATACTTTATACTTTTATATCTCATGAATTCATTATTTCTAACTAACTAACTAACCATCACACCGTTTCCCCGCAGGGGTAGGCAGAGAGGACGGACCGCCAAACAACTCGATCTTGGCATACACTTTTTGCTTCATTCACTTTCATACAACGTCTCATACATTCTCTTCTGTTATTCCGACTTCTGACATGCCCCGACTCAATATTTGATTCACTTGATCGTGCCACGTCTTCCTTGGACGTCCCCGGCTTCTTCTTCCATTCACATTCGCGTAATATATTCTCCTTACACTCCTTTCTTCATTCATTCGCTCTACATGCCCAAACCATCTAAGCGTCCCTTTCTTAATCTTGCTCACTACGCTTACATCAGCCTTGCATTCTTTACGAATCTCAACATTTTTCACTCGATCATACATGGTTTTACCACACATTCGTCTCAGAGATCTCATTTCTACAGCATTCAGTCTACTTTCATCCTTCCTCTGCCAGTTCCATGCCTCACTGCCATACATCAGAGTTGGTATCAGCACTCCATTATGGACTGCTAGCTTCGCTTCTTTGCACAACTTTTTGTTTGCGCCAACCGCTTTCAGTCCTCCGTTAATGGAGTTTCCTGCATTCACCCTTCTTTCAATATCCCTATCAGTCTTTCCATCTCTCGTAAACATACTTCCCAAATACACAAACTCATCTACCTGCTCCAAATATTCATAATATATTGGACACTGTTTTCGTACTCTTTCTTTCAAACACCATGACTTTAGACTTACTTACATTCATCATTAGCTCATTCTTCATACATACTTCGTTCATCCTAGATACGAGGGACTGTAGATCTTCCATACTGTTAGCAATCAGCAGGGCATCATCAGCATTCAACAGGCAACATACTTGCAGGCTACTCGTTTTTGCGCCCAAGCCCACCTCTTTCAATTCCTGCATACAATTATCCATGTATAGATTAAATAACCACGGTGACATTACGCAGCCTTGCTTAACACCTTTTGTGGTGTCAAACCACCCCGTAAAATCACCGTTTGCCCTAACACATGCAACACTTCCCTCGTACAGAGGTGCGATTGCCTGTATACCAATTTGTATTCACTCCATACTTGGACAACACCTTCCATAACTTTTTTCTGTCAATATCCCATATGTTATTCATTATTACTCTACAATACAGTACAATAAATTTTTAAAAAAAGCAACATACTTGCATTTTTTTTTAAATTTATTGTACTGTATTGTAGAGTTATAATGAATAACATAACATAATATTTCAACATACTTGAAAAAAAAAAACACTTTTTTTTTTCCTTCAATTTACTTTATGGATTCTTTTATATTCTCTCATGTATATGTATATTAATATGAACTGAACTTATCAATTTGAGTGTCCTAAAACGGGATTTGTTCCTAGTTGGACAGTCAAAGCCTTCTTAAATATTTCTGTAAAATAATGTGTGTTTCAAATAAATATTATTATTATTATTATTAACAAAAAAAGACACACAGAATCTAATAATAATATGACGATGTTTGTATTGAATTTACCAACAAACGTACATTACACTTCATTTCCAAACTTGATATTATTACAACACATATTATGTTCGGTGTCCACAAGAATCTATGAAATAAATAATTTTAAAAAAAATAACGTGTAACTACATGTTATTTTGCGTTTAAAAACATTAAAGCAAAACATGAAATATTTGTTCCAGCTTGGTAGATACTCTCAGTAATTATTGCCCCGAAGATGGACCGCAATTTGAAACCAAATTCAAATCTATTTGGCAACCTTAGTCACTTATTTACCACTTACCAACCCACCTCCTCTCCTTATTCATCACGGTATACCCCACCGTAAGAGGAATGGCCTGATGCATTTTGAACTCTCGCGTACTTATTTTATCTTAAGTGTATTTGACTTCAAAACGCAAACGCTTTATACTCAAAACTATGTAACTGTCACGATTTTACACTTTAGAATTTAATGGTCGACGTCTCTGCATTCCATAAGCGTGGCGCGTAAGGCGCATGCGTTAATTTCCAGAAAGGTAAAAATAAATGGATTCCTCGCATTCTCCACTCCACACTGCGCTTTCTTCCCGCTCCTTTGTGGAACCGGAAGCCATAAGCTGCAGGAGTTTCCGCCCGGAAGTGGGATGCGCGAGGACGGCGCGAAATTGAATTTCCGGTCCTAAGAACACTGTCGGCGGCACAATGCTCCATTTTAAGACATAATGCACTTGCGGAATGTATTCAGGGAAAACGATACGGGCACAGGTAGTCTATAGTCTAGGTCTATAGAAATATATTCTATGGATGAGCAATGCGCCGTTATTACACTTATTGAATAGTATGTTCGTTTTTCGATGGGGGAACATTGTATCACCACAGGTCCAAATATCAAGTTCATGTTTTGCTGTTTACATCGTTATAATTTGATACTTTATTTTCAGGCTCGAAAAATGTCTCAAGATCCACGCGAGGGCGGGGATAACAGCTCTGAGCACAATGAAGAAGACCGTTATCTCAACACGTTTCTAAAAGTCAAATATGCAAAAGCAGACGACAACAGCGTCAAACCGACCACAGCGCTTCAAAAAATAAAACGATGTAGAAATCAAGAAAATTCTCAATATTATTTCACCATCGGTAGAAAGGAGACAACTTTTATTCGTGATGTTGTCAAAGAAAAGACTCCTTTCGGCCACCCTTTGATACTCAAGGAAGAGTCTTTCAAAGCATACTCCAAGGCTAAAAATAAAGAAATCAGAAAGGAAGAAAAGAACCTTAGATACTTCGAGCGAGACAGCTTCAAATCCAGAGAAACCAGAGATATAAGAGCTCGAGTATACGTGGAAGAACCTCCCGATGACGTCCACACCGTGGTTGATCTGGACCCAGAGTTTTACTCCCTCATTGAAGGGCGGCCGATAGAATATCCCTTCGATAAAACCAACTACATGAACGATGTCCGGGAAACCACACTGTTCAAGCTGCAAGCTGGGTACAGGGAAGACGAAGTTCTCCGCATCGAAGAGAACTTCACGGACGAAGAAGAAAAGTACAAAGAAATATGCCAAAGATACAATGAGTACGTCGACAGCTTCGAACAATTCCTTTCCGAAGACTATAAGAAGTCCATCGCAATGCTCAACGAATCCGAAGAACTGGCCAACACTCTTCAAAAGAAAAATGACGAATTCAAGCACCTATCAGTTGAACTCGGAATCAAAAGGCGGAGGGTTTACGTACTCGAGGAAAAGATTCGCCAAACGAAGATGTTCCAAGAGTTCCTTTATACAATCTCGCCGAGGATTTGGTGTGACCAGCACGGCATTATAAGGCACAGCAAGGATTCGAGAGTAGCTTTAGAAGACAGCGTAAAAGATCTTTCGAAACCGCCATCGGAAGGCATGTTTGCCAAATACCAACTGGAGTCCCTAGACGGGACCATACCATCTCTCATGCATTTGATCAACTGTTTCAAAGAAGATCAAGTCGACGCTCGACCGCCCCTGCTGTTCTTCACAGAACCTAAACAATTATTCAAAATATTCAGACGAATCGTGATGCAAAATCTAAAGAGTTGGACACATGCAGAAAAGTTGTCTGAAAATCTAGCAAAACTCAGGGAAGGGTTGCTCATGGTGAAGGGTCGCATTCATCAAGAGCAAGAAGAGGTGGAAGATATAATTCACGACTTGAACTTGGAGATAGAGAAAGAAGAGCACAGAGTTTTAATGTTAAAAGAAAAGGTGAACCAAATCGTCCACACGCACTTCTACGACGCTGTGGCTTCAGAGTATGCAATGCGATTTCATCTGTGTGTCAAAGACGTTTATGAAAAGCTCATTGTGAGTACTGTTACCTTCAGCACCTTCCTGATGCTTAAAACTCTTCAAACGGAGTACGAGTCCATCATCATGCAGCTGGACGCCTTGGATCCTGAAGTTGTGAATGAGGTGAAGAGGGAGACCTTCGTGAAAGACCGAATAGCCATGCAGTTAGCCGAGAAGGCCAGCATCGAACTAAAGAACTTGGAGAAGGTGCACCGAAGGTTGAGGAAGGACTTTGAACCTCCATTCGTGAAGGTTGGAAAGCCAGTTATGTTTAGATCGACCTTCAAAACCTACAAGCCAGCAAAGAAAGATGAATTCGCTTTGTAAAATCTAATTAGATTACCACGATGGAACGGTATGTAATATTGAATAGTAAAAATCAGGAGTTGAGTTTGAAAAAGACTAATAGGCCTTACTAAAAAAGCCATGAAGTCGAAAGATTCGACCATCAGGTCGTCCTTTTCTAAAGTCAAGCCTACCAACTTTAGGAAAGGACGACCGGATCGCCGAACCTTTCGGCGCCATGACTTTTTTAGCATTGGGTCGCTTGCCACTTATGATCCATTAAACGCCGATTCTCGGTGCGTTTCAACTTTTGATCAAATTATAATCAGCTTTAAAGTATAACGATCATACTGCTATTGTTATTGATTATCAGCCGATCACAATTTGTTGCCTGAAACGCACTAAAAATGGTGGTGGGGACCATTCAAATGTCAAAAATACAAAATAGCGCTGATCAACGATTGGAAACATCTCATCCTAAGCATTTTGAAAAATTTCAAATAATAACATATTGTCATAATACGATTTTTTCATTAAAAAACCGTTGTAACTTTCTTCCATTTGTTTATTTCAGACTGGACCGGTTTTACCTTATCACGGGCATCTTCAGACTGGTACAATTTAAATTAAATCTATGGTATACTCGTATATAGTATTTATGCCAGGAGTAAGCCATATTGTTTTTCCTAATATTGCACATTTACGAAAGAGCAATGGGGTTAACTCCTGGCATAAATATTACGTATACCATAGATTTAGATTAAATTGTACCAGTCTGTAGATGCCCGTGATAGGGTGAAACCGATCCAGTCTGAAATGAACAAGTGGAAGAAAGTTACAAGGGTTTTTTTTATAAAAAAAATCGTTCTGAAATGAAATTCCACCATGAAATGACATTTTCAAAATTAGAGATATTGTCATAACATGTCCACCGTAGAAAAAACAATCAAATATACTATTGTATACGTTTACATTAACTAACTAACATCACACCGTTTCACCGCAGGGGTAGGCAGAGAGGACGGACCGCCATTCACTTCTTGCTTCATTCACATTCATACAATGTCTCATACATTCTCTTCTGTTATTCCGACTTCTGACATGGCATGGATTCACTTGATCGTGCCGTGTTTTCCTCGGACGTCCCCGGCTTCTTCTTCGTTTATTCGCTCTACATGCCCATCTTTCCATCGTTTACATAACATTAGAAAATAGTGGTGGGCGAAGCGGCTCGGTTTAGTGATCCGGATCACTAAATCAGCTCTCTGTAAAGACAATCCACATGAAAACTGGACAAAAAGAAGTATCATATAAGAGCGTCTTATGGGAGGGACAGGGCATGGTGCGGGGGGACGCGAACCGTCGTTCAATCGAGCCGGATCACCGAACCGGTAGACTACAAAGAGCTGATTTAGTGATCCGGCTCACTAAACCGAGCCGCTTCGCCCACCACTATCAGAAAATAAATATTTTGCATTATTTATTAAATTAACTCCCTTTGAAATTAATGTTATTCATATGATTATTGTCCAATGTTGATTTTTATCTTTAACGTGCGTTTTGGATCTTGTATCACTTATACTCGTATACACTTATACTTATACTTATACAATATGTCTATTTGCTTTTAAAAATATTATTTTTAACAATGTTTAAAGTTTTATTTTTTAAAAGTTGTTTACAAAATGATTGACTACTTATCCTCGAATGTATTTTGTAGGTGTTGTAAAAAAATCCTCGACAAGTGACATGACATACAATAGAAATCCAATATGTATTTGGCAAAGTTTCCAGGTACCAGGTGCTCCGAATATCATTCTGTACCTTTAGCTACCAGCTGTACTCGCGTATCAAATATCACTTGGTCCTTGAATTTCACTTCGCTGGGTTTACAGATAAAAAAAAAACAGCGGCGTTTCGCTTTGGGTTGATTTATGTAGAAGCATAAAAAAACAAATACAGGTGATAATTTACTGGGAGGGTTGCTAGTAAAGAAGTTGCCTGTAAACCTTTCGGAAACATGTATGGAACAATTCCTAGGTCGTATATGACTTTTTTATATTTTTTTTTTCTCGGTGTAGAAATTTTCGAAAATTACTACACATTGTGTTAGTATGTACCTACAATAATAATAATATTTACATGTTTTTTATAGCGCCGTTTTTGTGAAAAATCACCTCAAGAGCGCTGTACAAATATTTGTCCAAGGCTCTATCCTACTTCTAAATATAAGTAATAAGTATGGGCTAACAGGTCAATAACGTAACACCATATGTATGTACACTGTACACTGTATCACCGAAATAAAATGCTGTGCACAAATGCACATATTATTTATTACACGGGGCCATACTTACTTGGCAGTTCACTTTATACACTTTCGATCAGAATATGATGTAAAGTGAGATCGGGAGTTCTCTCTTTCTAAAACACATGTCTGACCTTAAGAGAAAAGGAGATAGAACGGGTATTATGAGGACCGTCATTTGGTTCCCGATACGGAACTTCTGGAATCGAAGGGTTAACACTGTTTATTAGATAATTGTATATTCAGTTTTGCACACAGAGGACATCACATTCGAAACACTGTTATTGGAGGTGTTATTTATTCTAATAATTAATATTCTATTTGTTCGTTTTGAGGAAAGAAAAGCAAATTGTATGATGGGCGGTACAGTACAGGGATTTGATTAAAATTTATCTTCCTTAATGTGATTCGTCGATGAGAAGCAGATTGAGGTAGAAGGCTAAGATAAAGTGTTAAAATTTAACAGTATTTAATTAAGGATGTGAAAGTCTGAATAGATAAATTTTTAGATTGGACCGAAATTCCGTTGGGCTTGTTATGCATCTTAGTTTATGGGGGAGTTTATTCCAAGCTTTAGGCCCTGATTACTGTCTATCGTACATTCATGTTTATTTGCTATTTGAAACATTTTTTTGCCTTTTTAAAATAGTGGTTGATCATTTTATTATATGTAGATGAGTATTAGATGTAATATATAATATAAGCGTTGTCTTTTTACAATTTTAGGCGTGTGTCTGTGTAGACACTGAATGACGAATGACTAATTACCTGAATGAGTAGCTAAACTTATTAGAAGTTGAAAAAACGTAATGTTTTAAGTTATCTATTTCCTAACTTTGTAAATCTCCCTTCATTGCTTATTTTACAAAAAAATACTCAACAAAAAGTGGAATCATTAGAAAGTTTCACCAGTATGCGTGCAAGTTTCCAAAGTATCTAAAAAATGACACTAGAACCTTGATTCCCGAAAACATTTATCAAAAATTATCTCGTGGTCAATAAAAAAAGTGATAGATCGGTGATGCGCTAGTATAACTGTTTGTTTAATGTTTAATCATTAGACGTAAAAAGTCGGTAAAACAAACTCATTGAAATAAACATATAAATCACATTATTGAACAGTTCTCATAGGCAATTATCGTGGTTTAGTCAGGGACACAGAAAAAAAAAACAAATATTATCCTGTAACAATGTAAAATTATATGAAAATGTGTGTGAATTATTGATGTTTTTCGTAGCATTGGATAACCCCACCTCCCGCCACTGAGGGGTTGTGGAGGATCATTTGTTGCCATGGCGACTGGGGCTCACCAAAGGATGCTAACAAAGAAGAAGGTAACACAAATAATACCTGTCTTAAAATAGCTCAGGTGCTTAAAACGTTTAGGTATTGATTGGTATTGCGAAATGAAATGAAATTTTACATCATAATAACCGGATAAAACAGAACACGATAGGTTAGGGAGGTTAGAATAGATTTTTTTATCCCACTTCTTCAGTGTTATGTTTTGTCCTGGATCCAAATAACGTGTTTTATTTATCTCATTTTGTTAAACTTAAAAATTTGGTACAAGTTTGTTATGCATAGTACATTGAATTACTCTAAATAACAATGCCTCCAGCTCCTGACATTTGGTGGCAACATGCTACACCAGCGCCCTCCAGCGGCCGGAATTGAGCGAATAGTTTTCGTTCATACATTTTAATAGATTTTACGCGAAAAATATTCTCAATAAATTGTAGAAATCAAGAAACTCAAAACATAAGATAAGAATTGTGATAATAATAATAATAATTGGATGATTTGTATAGCGCAGTTTTTGTGAAAAATCACCTCAAGGGCTCTGTACAAATATTTCTTAACTAATTATGTACAAACAGATACAGAAAAACATACTTACCTGGCAGGTCGCTTCAGATGAACACAGTTTTAGAAAAATTTATTTATTGAGTTGATAGTTTTACATGGTTATTTGTTTCTCCTTTTCTATTGATGTTACGTTTATTAGATGATTGGTGGCACAGGAAGAGGTGGTATTTGTTGAATTATTGGTATTATTTTTTAGGACTGGAAAGTATTCATAAAATGAATTTTAGGACTCGAAAATATCTATAAAATTACCTTAAAAAGCGTAAGAAGCTTTTAATAAATATTAACGTTTTTTTTATTTATTTTACACTTTGGTTATTTACAGTGTTGCGGGCTGTGGACGCATTTGCGCACCGATGCGTGAATTTTTAATTTAATTTTATTATTTTATTTATTTATTTTTATTTATTTATTTAATGACTTAAGGTAAGTACTAACCGGCTAGCCTAGCTAAGCAATTTACAGATGAATTTCTTCAATTTATGGATACGATTGTGTAATTTAGTTGTGAATGATGAACACTTGCAGGTCGATGAGTTTGTGTATTTGGGATTTATGTTTAAGAGAGATGGTAAGACAGGGATAGGGATATTGAAAGAAGGATGAATGCAGGAAACTCCATTAACGGAGGACTGAACGCGGTTGAAGCTAACAAAACGTTGTCCAAAGAAGCGAAGCTAGCAGTCCACAATGGAGTGCTGATACCAACCCTGATGTATAGCAGTGAGGCATGGAATTGGCAGGGGAAGGATGAAGGTAAACTGAATGCCATAGAAATGAGATCTCTGAGGCGAATGTGTGGTAAAACCATGTATGATCGTGTGAAAAATAATGGGATTCGCAAAGAATGCAAGGCTGATGTAAGCGTCATTAGCAAGATTAAGAAAGGGACGCTTAGATGGTTTGGGCATGTAGAGCGAATGAACGAAGAAAGGAGTGTAAGGAGAATATATGACGCGAATGTGAATGAAAGAACCCGAGAAAGACATGGCACCCGAGAAAGACATGGCACGATCAAGTGAATCAAATACTTGAGTCGGGGCATGTCAGAAGTCGGAATAACAGAAGAGAATGTATGAGACGTTGTATGAAAGTGAATGAAGCAAAAAGTTTATGCCAAGATCGAGTTGTTTGGCGGTCCGTCCTCTCTGCCTACCCCTGCGAGGAAACGGCGTGATGGTTAGTTAGTTAATATTCCGTATGTACACCCTCCAACAAGCAATTTATCTCAATATTTAAAAGCATCAAGTGCTAAAAAGTTTTTTTTTTTTTATATTTTAATTGATGCCATCACGGGCGCGTATCACGTTTCGAAACGTAAACACAATCACTGTTTTACATATTAAAGTTTTTTAATGTTTTAAGTTTATACGTGAATTTAAGTTTACAAATTACAAATTATAAATAACATACTTTTGATGTTTATCTTTCAATGTGGTTCGTACAATAGTCCGTACAACCTTTTTAGTCGGAAGGGGGAATTATTCATTTTCAATTTGTTTGCGGCCCGCAGGGGTTAGGGTCCCCGCAACTGGAAATGGTTAACTTTTCAGTCGGTGGAGCCGTTAACCGACTAAAACGTTAACTTTTAAATACATTTACTAAATAAAGATTTTCTTATATAAAGAAAATTTTCTATCTACAAGTCCAACCCAATAAATGTTATAGGGTTTTACCGCATTCGAAAACGATTGCTATTGAATAAGAAATATCAAAATCTCTTCTGCTGCCTATATGTTTTTAGAAAAAACATTTGGAAGTTTATCCTTATAAAACAGAACCAATTAAAAATATCAAACATCGCGTTAACAAAACAAAGCGCAGTAGGCGAAAATTTTGCTTGGTTTAAGGTCAAACCAGCAAATGATAATAATAATAATAATAATAATTGGACCATTTCTATAGCGGCGCTTTTGTGAGAAATCACCTCAGGGGCGCTGTACAAATATTAATTCCTATTCTTATATTAATTCCTATTCTTATATTACGTCTATTCTACGAATTTATTATTATTATAATATTTTATTTTTTGTTTTACATTTATTTTCTCTTTTTGGACAGGCTATCCATTACACATTATTTATAGATCTTATAAAGAGATGCAGTTAAATTATCAAAACTAAATTTAATGTTAAATTGGAAAATAAAAAAAGAAGCTAATTGTATTTATTCCTTACGATATATTACAAGACGCTAATACAAATGATAGAGTGATTATTTTCATTATATTCAAGAGTGTATTTAAGCTAAGACAAAGAATTATTATCCATATTTTTAGGATAAATAACACAGAATACTCTTAAAAGGGTGGAGCGGCGGGGGAGGGTGGTGGCCGGTGGGATTGATCCAGAGGGCCCTCAAAATCTTCTTTGTCTTGGTGACGCCCCTGGGCGGCGTGACGGGACGGTTGGTGTTGGTCTGCACGTACGCCAGGCGCTTGTCAGCCGGCTTCAGGATCCGGAAGGAGCACTTCAGCGTGTCGTCCACTGACATCATTGCTCCTGCATTATCGAATTCCCCGCAGTACCAGTTGCTTCTTGGTAAAGAACTCACACCCGTCCTCTACCACCTGATGCACCCGGCAGATCAGGTCAAAGTCGTGCTTGTTGAGGAACTTGGCCACTATCTCAATGACGAAGGTAAGGGCTCGTTCTCGCCCTAGCTGGCGGTGTCCTTGTTGGGGTCCGAGCAGCCCACTTCCCAGTTGTATATTGATTTTTATCGTCTGGAAAGCCAGAATACAAGCAAAATACAAACAGGATGTTTGTAAAACCACAGCCTTCAAAACGCATCAAACATATATCCAAACAAGAAGGTCTCTCTAAAAATTTTTCAGCATGCCCTAAATTCTATCGTTTTAAGAATATGTAAAAAGCTTGTAACTGTGATCGACCGATTTAAAACTTTTTAAACCGGCTAAATTTTGCATCTAAGCCGTTTTACAAAACAGAACAGAAACCTTTTAATGTTTTTTTACAGCAAACTTTTTGATATTTCGTTTAGCCAAGTGGGTCGTACGAATAGGCTCGTGGGCATTACGAAATGGGCTCGCGGGCCCGGGTTGTGTATCACTGTCCCAAAGGATAATTTTTGCCAGACGATTTTTATTGGAAACATTATTTTGTATTTTTGCAAAATATTTTTCAGATTTTCCAGCTTCTGACAATAGCAGTGGTGTACATTGCTCTGTGACCAAAGGTAGGCAGTGTGTAGTTTTTTAATTTGAGTTATAAATTGTGCATTCAATATTTGAAAATAGCCATTTTCCTTTCATCTCCAGTGATTGTTGTTAACTGAATAAATGAGCGTTCAAGTTCCTTATCAAATTCATAGGAAAAATGCATTATGGTCAGATATTTGTCGATTTTTTAAAAATTTATTTTAATTTCTTTTTATGGCACAACTTTTTAGCCTTTATGGACTGCACGCCACTGGACAATAGTAAGTACCTACATTGAAGGTAACTATTAAAATTAACTAAATAAACATTATTATATTTCATCGCAAGCGTAGGCAGAGCGGATGGAAAGCCATACAACTCTTTCCTGGCATACACTCCTTGCCTAATTTACATACATACCTCATCTCATAGATCAAATTCTTCAGTTATTTCTACTCTAGAGGTCAGCACTTTGTAGTCTGCTAACGCAAGAAATACTATGAACGATTTCACTGTAAATTCTATACGGGTAGTTAGGAAAATGTATACGGTTTCAAAAGACAAAATATTTCAAACTGTACATTTTTATATTCTATATGAAATACTATTTATGGTATTTTAGGTAAAACGTTCAAAATTGCCTTCACTGATTTTCAAAGTAAACCTCTGTTGGTACTTACGTATTTCTTAAAATTTAAAAGATTACACTTTGAGAATTACTGTCTTTAGAAACCTCGTGCATTTTACTAACTACCTGAATATAATTTACATATAAATAATTTGTAGTATTGCTTGAGTTAGCAAACTACGAAGTGTGTTTTTGAGTGCTCGCCTCTTGACCCTACCAAAACATTTGATTTACTTAATAGTACCATATTTTCCTGGGGCGTCCCATTTTCTTCCAAATTCAATTATCGTAATTATTATATTAATCTGTTTATTTCTTTATTTCTAAAGCGGAAAAGTCTTCGTAACGGAAAGCTCCAGCGTCATGAAATTCACACACCTTATTCGGTCTGAAATTTTTAGGCCAACCCAATTAATATGATCAGGACTTATAGAGCATTTAAAAATTAGTGTAACTGATAAAAAAGAACACAATAATAATAATAATAATAATACTTGGATGATTTGTATATCGCCGTTTTTGTGAAAAATCACCTCAAAGGCGCTGTACAAATACTACTTGCTAGGGTTTATACCATATAGAGTTTATTTAATACACTGCTAGGGTTTATACCATTATAGGGTTTATACCATTATAGGGTTTATACCATTATAGGGTTTATTCAATACACCATATTGATTGTTCCATTCTGTTTAAGACTTCAATAAGAAAATACGAATATTTAATTTGATTAGAGCAATTGCAATACAGGACAATAGTACCCAAATCCACGGCAAAACCACCTAGTAAAACTATTAAAATATGAAATACAATATACAGGTAGGTATTATACTACCTGAGTACTAATGTATGTTCTGTCTCCGCAACATGCTCGTTCCCTAATGTTACCCCCACAAAAAATGCACACTGATGCTGACACATTTTTTTATTATTTGCAACCCCTGTCCGTGGTGAGGTGATCAACCCCTCAAGGGTCTGCTCTAGGGATTGCAAATCCGAAGCCATTAAAGAAAATCCAGTTTTTTCAGATTTCTATAAATTCAAAATCCGGATCCACCTTTATTACGGCGTTTTATCGAATTCGTATGTACATATTATATTATATATTGTTCTATTCCTTATTCATATTATTTCTCTTTCTTGCAATAAATATTTTTGTTATACTTAATCTTGCACGATACGAACATTGAATTATTGGGCAACCTTATAAACATTCACATGTCCAGACCAACCCAACAAACCGATTTTTTTTATTTGCCCGCATGCAGGACCAATCTTAAGATAAATTCTCCAATTCCCCGTATTTGTGCGCAATATAACGCACAATTTCACAATACCTTTTCAAAATATCGAACCGAGGTAATACCAAAAATTGATGCACGAGCATAAACTGCATCTCTCTAGAGCATCTCTTGTCCCGATCCTGTCTTCCTCTTCCTCTCTTCCCTTCCTTCTTTTTTTTCTAATAAAACATCTGTACTTAACCACTGTTAACACAACAAACTTTGTTGGCTTACCTTTTGTTAAACTTCCTTTGTTGTTGAGGAACAAGCCCCACTCTAGGGTGGCAGTGTTGGGGAACAGTGTTGGGGAACAAGCCTCACTCTAGGGCGGCAGTGTGACGTTAGCCCGCTGGAGCGAAAGTGTGAAGGAAGGGAAAGGTGGAGATCACAAGAAAAATAAATGTTATGTTTACCGGGAGGCCAACTGTTGAGACGGCCGAGTCTCAGCCCACCTCCGTCTCTCAGGATCGTAGATCGGCTTCCGCTGCATATCTGGCTAAGGACACAAGGGGCTCCCATACCATTCAAATGAAAGAGTAAAGTTCTTAGTACAGGGTTTATTTCAAGAGGGCACACATTATATTTACATCAAAACATACGATTGATTTAACCTAAAAATCAGACATCCTGCCTATGTTATATCTGAATCTCTCTCTCTCGGGAATTAAATCGGTCATTTACGGGAGGCAAGTAATTATATAGCACAATTAATAGGGGTAAGATACAGCATACATGATCCATGGCGTTGAGGCTCGTGTCTTCCCATTGTAGATGCGTAAATGCCGGGAACACACCAATTCACGCGGCTAGCAGTTAATAGGTCGCCTGGAGTTTAACACTGTTTATAGAGATTATTAGCTAGATTGTTATGTGTCTTAAGGACAAGGACATTGCGGTCCAAAATGTGAAGTAAGTGTGATAACGCTCACCCACGCGTAAGCGGCCATTGCCCAAAGGAAAGTAGCTCTGCCGTTTTAACAACCTATCGATACCAATGCCGGTCTTGTTCTGGCGGGGCGGGCCGCCGGGAGGGAGTATCGCTCGCTGGCGGAACCCGGAAACGGAACCAACCATAAATAATCTCGCGAATATTTTACCGAGGGGCTAGAATCCATTTTAACTGTAGCGACTTCGTTACGTAACATTGTATATAAATTTGTATTAAAAGCTGTTTGTTCCTTACAAATAAATAATTAAATTACTATTAATTGATAAACTAAAGTTCTTAAAAACTTAAGACAAGATTTTTGTGCATAGCGCAAAGGGTAACAATTATTTTTATAAACAATAATTATTAGCCTGAAACACTCATCCAAATTGAAAAAAAAATAATTAACTTGGCGGGTTTGCGATAAGCCGACGTAGCTCAACGGTAGAGCATCTGACCGGACATCAGAAGGGTGCAGGTTCGAGTCCTGTCGGCGACATTTATCTTTGCTCGGAAAGGTTTTTTTTTTCAATTTGGATGAGTATTTCAGGCTAATAATTATTGTTTATAAAAATAATTAAATTACTGTTCATTTATTTTATCGATGTCTTAGAAATGTCTACATATTAAGTATGTCCGCAACACTATAAATAACTAAATGTTTCAAAAAATGTTAATACCTATTAAAAACTTCTGAAGCTTTTTAAGGCCATTTTATAAATATTCTCCAGTCCTCAAAATTACAAATATTTCAGATATTTATAATTTTGATATTACAGATACCAACTCTTCTTGTGCCACCATTCTTCTAATAAATGTATATCAATAGAAAAGGATGATAAAATGGCAACTGTAAAAATCATACCTTTTCTAAGTCTAAATTGTCTAATAAAATTGTGCGAAGCGATCTGCTAGATAAGTATGTTTTTTATGTATCTGTTTATACATAATTAGATAAAGAATATGAAGTAATATTTTTACAGCATACTTATGGTAATTTTTCACAAAAAAACGGCTCTATACAAATCATCCAATTATTATAATTATTATTATTATTGCAAGCCTTTTTGTTGGTCGCGTTCATTTCATAGGACATTGATTTGCAATAAGCTTATTTTATCAATTTACAAATTCGTATTTCTTATTCAAAAATCCGCATTTTTATTCCACACTGTATAATCCGGATTATCCGGATTGCAATCTCTAGTCTGCTTTGTGCCGGGGCGGGGGTGTTCACTGATGGGCAGGGGTGGTGGACTAGGGGCGATTGCTAGTGGGGGGCACACCGGCGTGGGAACATAATGGCAGAAGAACAAACTCAATAGCCCTGCATAAAGTGCAATACTGCTCTGAATGGGAAACGTGCCGGTAAACAAAGGAACTATATTTATGCCGGCTCCATTGAAAACAGAACAGTGGCAAAACAGAACATTGAAGAAAAGTGACGAAAAGAACTAACAAACATCACACCTAATCTAATCTAGCCTGACCAAACTTAACCTAACCTGACCTTATGATAGCTTGGCATTTAATTGTAGATATTAATTATTTTGGTAACTACAAAATCTCATTACTGTGGCAATTTTAAGCTACTAACATTGTCTGTGAAATGTGTTCTTCACTTTAAAATGTTTTCAAATATTCGCGTTTAACTATAATAATAATAAAAATACTTGGACGATTTATATAGCGCCGTTTTTGTGAAAAATCACCTCAAGCGCGCTGTACGAATACTACTTGCTAGGGTTTATCTTATTATGTACATATACAGAAAACATACTTACCTGGTAGGGCACTCCAGATTAAAACTTAATTAAATTACAATGTTTTGGGCTGAGATGGTATGACTTGACTAATGATGGCTGCACACACAGGACACATATATTAGAAAACACTGCATATTGCATGACATTGAAGTTACTGTTTAAATCCTATTTGTCATTGATATTATATATAACACTGCGTTTCAAAGAAACAAGGCAATCATAATTTTTTTTTTGAATTTATAGTGTTGATCTGTGAATTTTATAGTATTTTTTTATTTATCTAACATCATATACATGGTTGTTTCAACACATACAATTTTAAAAGTATAAAAAACCACCTCCATGTAATTATATTCCTCGCAAAGAGTTAAATATTTAAAAAAAGTTTAAACACAAAAGTATCTTAGAATATGATGTAGAATCATCTTCTTCGGTACAGTACCACAAATTTCTGATCACCCGTTTGTATACACTCGAACCATTGCGCTTTTTTAAACTTACTTTGATTTTCCTATGAGCCATCTCTGTGTTGCCAATTAATCGCAGCTCCTTCTTTTTTTTATGCTTTTAAATGTCAGACAACTTAACCTATTATTTTATCATGTTCTGTTTTATCGTGTTCTGTTTTGTCACTGTTCTGTTTTATCCGCGGCTGCCATTTATGCCATACGTAAGAATAAAGAGTTTCTGTGGCACAATTTACAGAGCCCCCTTTGATAATTTCGTGAATTATTAAAGTATCCAGGTTCTGCATTATGATAAAAAAAGTCATAATATCTTTTTATTCATCTCTTTATTGGAGCTAGTTTCAAATACCCGAAGCCCAGCGTGCGCAAATTAATTTGTTTTTGTTTTTTCTTTTTGTTTACTTCACATCAACGGTACCAACGAACAATGTCGTATGTGTAAATTGGTAACTTTGTCTGAGAGCTGTAGTAGTTGCAATAATATGTTTTCCAATGAAATAAATAGGGGTTTATGCAAAATATCAAAAACAACACTATATTTATTTATCTCAAAAATAATAAAAATGTTGACGTGAAACTCTAAACACATAGAAGCGAAACCTTAAACAGCTCTAATAAGAAGATCCCATTTGCACATCCGACATTGTTCGTTGGGACTGTAGACATATAATCATTATCTAAACAAATGTATATTTGGAACACGTCCCAGAGTGGTAGATACTCTCAGTAATCGCCCTAGTGACAGACCAACACTCAGAATCAAAAGGATGCCACAGTCCCACTGGCTCCAGGCAGTTATGAGGAACGGCATATATTTACTATACCTTTAATTTTTAAAATGATTATTCAGTTTGCTTGGGTATTTTGGTCTCAAATCCGAAATTATGTTTTGTATGAAACAGGGCGCTCAGCCGTTCCCCTTAAGACTCTTATGCAGTAGGTGGTAATGAAAATAAAAAGGGTGCTAATGATATAGACAGATCGCTACAGTAAGAATAACCCATCAACACTAACAATGCCCCAAGAGCCGACGATCAAGCCCACCTTCAGCCATTTGTTCAAGACCCATTGTCAGGCCATCGAGTGTCGAGTGGGCTCTGAGACAATGCAGCGCGGGCCGACGAATCAGGTCGCTCTCTCGGAAGGTCCTTTGTGGATTAAGGATAATTAGATACGGTGCATCGGAGAATAATTTGAATTTGAGTATAGATTTATAGATGCAGGAGAACGATGAATTCAAACTGTCCAATATCTTCCATGCTCTATTGACTATCCCCCTCTCTGTGTGATTCTGTGTTGTTGGTATTTTAATGCGACTTTTCTATTCTGGGACAACTGTCCCTTTCGACAATTTCTCCCTCCCCGCAGAACAACTTTTACTAGATATGGCATTTTTTTAGTTATATCCCAAAAACCTACTTAACCTAATACTTGTCTAAGATTTTTATCTGGATTCTAGTCCAAATGTCTAAAGGTCAGATTCCATATGCTTCCAGATGATCGATAGACCCAGTGCATCGGAGAATGATTTTAGTTTTATTATAGATTTATATGGACAGGACAACTATAATAATCATAATAATAATAATTATAATGTCTTTATTTCAGCAGAACAATGCGGTGAGTGCAATACTCTATCTGCCGTATAAAAAGAATACATTTAAAAAATAATAAAAAATTACATTATGTAGAAATAGAATATAAAAATTAAAATTAAATATCATATTTAGAACTTCTGCTACAGTGGCCTGAGGGAAATTCTCCATATACGATGTAGGGGCGTGCCCTGCCACTGGGCGACAGCCTGGACAAGAGTGTTTTCCGATCTCCGGTAGCGCTGAATCGTCCCGGCTATTCTGTGGCGCATCAACGCAGCGAACCCATGCACCCTTCCCTCTGCGAACATCTGCGAGGCGCTGCGTCGTCAAGGGAGGCCGAACAGTGCCCTGTAAGCGTGGTTATATTGCAGTGTGTCCAAGACGCCTTGTATATATCTTTTCCATAGTTCGCTAGTGTAAAAACTCATGCAGTATGTCTGGAATAGTTGCTTTTTTACCGGAGGACTGCACCTATTAAATCTCCTGGCGAGCATGTTGGCACGTACGCTCAGTGCTCTTCTTTGGCGTTCTATGTCATTTTTATCGTTTAGGTCATCAGTGATGACATGCCCCAAGTATTGATTTCGTTGATGATTTCGCTGCAGATTTCAAGATTGGCTCTGCCGAGACGTATGGGCGGAATGACAGCAGGACCCGTATTTGCTTTGAAAATCAGCAGTGACGATTTTTTAGCATTGTACATCAGCCCGTGACTAATAACGTACGATTCGCATATGGCTAGAAGTTTTCTCATTGCTCTTACCGATGGGGCTAGTATGACCATGTCACCTACATAGCTGATATTATTCATACATACCCCAGCAATGTGGCATCCGATTCTTGTTTTCTTCAGAGTTTTACTAAGTTCATCCATGTATACATTGAACAGCACTGGGGACATTGAACCTCCTCGTCGAACTCCGCACAATGAGTTCAAAATCTCCAATATCTTACCCCATGATGCCAGATGCTTGGACGACTATCCACCTCTTCTTCTTGGGTCTCTTCCTCATTGCTGGGGGTCGTGACCCCCACTCCAATCTTCCTGGTGTATAAGGTTCCTCCACTCCTCGCGGTTCTGCGCTGCGTGGAAAACTGCGGACACCAACTTTCCGGATGCCTGCGAAATTTGGTAACACATCGATGACCTTCCTCTGCTTCTCCTGCCTTCCACTTTGCCAGTGACCATGAGCTTCTCCAGGTTGAATTTATCGGTTTAGCAAGCAACGTGTCCAAAGTATCTGAGGATACTCCGTAGGCAGAGAGTTGTAACCTATTGTAACTATGTCTTTGTACGTCTAGCTGTCCATGGAATCCTGAGCATTTTCCTCCAGCACCACATTTCGAGGCGTCTATCCACTTCCTTTCGCAGGCTCTGAGTGTCCATGTTTTAACACCGTAAAGAAATATGGGAAAAATCAGCGCTCGGACGAGTCTCACCTTGGTGGTCTTCGTTATGGCTCTGTTACTCCATATCTTTTGTATAATACTCATGACGTCTTTTGTCCTCCTATTATTATTTTTGAGCGATTCTTTGCTTTTGATTACTTAATACGACTTTTCTATTCTAGAACAACTGCCCCTTTGGAAAAGTCCAAGGACAATTTCTCCGCGCATCTCCCTCTGCTTGGGACAATTAACCATAGCTAGTTTCCTCCCGATAACTGCCATAAAAATTGCTCACAGTTACATATTAAAAAAAACAACTTAACTTAACTAGACTTGTCCAAGAACTGAATCCTTGTTTGTCTGGGGATTGTGATCCTAAATAGGACCAGATGTTTGGTAAAAGTCCATTATTTCCAAGCCATAAAATGTTTGCTTCCTCCGAAAAACAAAAAGATATTGTAGACCTTGGACCGATATATTTAAACCTCTTCATCTCTTTCATCGTTGCATTTGATGCACGAAGGCTGCATCTAATCACTAATCATCTCACAATGAGACCCAAACATAATTGATTATATCCTGATTCTATGTGGACTGCAGCTGTGGCTGTATGGAGTTGGGTTGTTCCCAAAATCCGCATCACGAGTCACGATCATGGCCTCGTTGAAGGACACCCAATGGCACCAGCCTATTTATTTTAATCAGATGGCCCATTCAACGGCAAATACAAAAAAGCGCCTGGTGATTTCCTGTTGGATAATGAATTATTTGAATATGACCTACACATGTACAAATGTAGAGGATTGACCTTAGCGTCACAATGACCACTAAAAAATATGTACTGCATAATTGTGTACATTTTCGTATTGCTATTTTTTATGGCACAAAAAGCTAGACACTGAACGACTGATCCAAACAATGCCAGGAAAGAAAGGCGTATCCTTAAAATACGCTGGACTGATAAGGTCACAATTTCAGAAGTTCTTCGTCGAATGGTCTAAAATTGAGAAATTTTGTTAGGTAGTATGTAAGTTTATAAAAAATGTACGAACTTTAGATATTACCAATATCCACCATACGAGCACTGCTTACCCTACCTTACTCAATTAAAAAATATAAATAATATTACAATTTATAAAATTATGGCAAGAAATCAATCTACCTGTACTGGACAGATGTCGGCACAAGACTGAAATGTGGGTTGATGGCTCCAAACACGCTCTCGTCCTACTTTTGGGGATGCTGAGTGTGGGGTACTGGCCTCACGCATCCAGTGCTGAAAGTGGAGCACTGGATGGGCTGATTCTCTGCCTGATCCTGGTACTTGCGGTGTCCTAACAGCGCCGGCTAGTTTGGAAGAGGTAGGTACCAAGATATCCTCAGGCAGAGTTCAGGCTTGGCGAGGCAGCAGATGTTGAGGGTTTCAGGAAAGGCGAAGGCAAAATAACACTTGCTCGGCTCTTGATAGACTACTAACTCTCTGTACCAATTGTTTCCTTATTTATTTTTAAATATTCTACACTTGTTCCACGTTTAGGGGCAATTATTCTTAATGGGGGCAATCATTTTTCACGAAAGAAAGGCCTGTAAATCGACAAAGCTATAACACAGATGAATCGATCAAAACTAATTGCAAATCTCACGTGTAGTGATAAAAGATCTCATGATAAAAATGGCTTGATTTAATCAATGTGAATTTTGCAGTTGTACAGTCATAAGATCCCTTATCAAGGTGTATCATCTTACGTAGGAACGCATAACAAAATGGAACATGTATCACTCGATTAAATTAATGCGGACCTATCATGTGAACAGTGATATAAATTTAACAAAGATGTTTCATCTTGGGAATGCACAGAAAACTATAAAAATATTAAAAACAAAACTATAAAACAAATGAGTCGATTAAAACTAATGTAAATCTCACATGTCCACAATTATAAAGGCTCTTTATCAATGCTGAGTAATCATTTCATTTCAGTGGCGTCATCTTGGCCAAAGATGTGGAATAAGTATGCATCTGTTACACTACTATAATGTGTCTAAAGCAGGAACTAAGTATGCAAAATGACGCATATATCACATTCAAATGATGGCTGTATTAGACACAAAAAAATTGCATGTGTGCGTAATGTGCATTCAGGGGAAGTCTCGCTTGTGTTAATGTCGAAAAAGGTCGTGCTTTTCGGTACAAATCACGAATATAGCATTCAGTGCCATCTGTTGGTACCTCTATTTATTTAATTATATGTGATGTTGGTTTTCTTTCATATTTATGCGGTTAAAAAAACGGAAATTTTTAATTTTGATATTTGACGTGGCTCAGATAATCCCAATCAACATCGGATAAAGCCAGCAGCTTGACCGTTCTTAGCGAAAAGTTTCTTAATAATATCAATTAATTTTCTGTTTTTCCTACTGCCTATCCTGATTAAAAACTCTGTGCACGCCACTGGTCACATCTCACATCACGGGGAGCGACAAACAACGACACAAGTTTACCCAACGGATGATCTAGGTTGAAGATTGATAAAAGTAGGAGAAGTAGTAACTAGTACAAGTGCAATTCAGTGCTGCATCCTGCAGGGTGAATCTGATGGTAGCCAACCTCCGATGAGACAAGGCATCATAAAAATAACACATTTCATTTCAAAGATTTGTGCTACCTATTCGCTATTCTTTCCACGGTGTGTCGTTACATCAATGAGTTGATCCCATCTTTCTTACAGATGCCGATATGCCTATTTCATCTGCTCCCATAACGGATGCAGCATCCACTTACAATCCGTCACATCTTGTACAAGAGTAACTTCCACAAAAACAGCGTGGGAGTTTTTGTGGGAGACACCACTTTCCACGGCACAGGAAAGCAATAAATTAAAAGTAACAAAACAACAGCATTCACTTCCCCATCTCCCTATTAAAGACATACCGCTGATAGATCCTTTGTAACCCGTCTCTCGTGTTTCAGAAAGTGGGGTTACAAGTTACAACGCGCTAAGCGACAGAACCAAATCCCTTCAATGAGATTTATGTTCCATACACTGAACAAGAAGTGCGATCTATGCCGATTTGAAGGAAACAAATTTTTCTATTCAAGAAAGTATTTCGGTATTTGGAATAATAAATAAAACACAAATCTAGTACTTACCTACCTACCTACGTACACAAAGGAAAATAAATGCTTTCTAATAACCTGTAGAAACCTGAAAACGTCGCGTTTGCGATAACGCAATTTTTTTACGCGAAAAACAATAATTTCGCCTTTTTACGCGAAATTCGCAATTGTCGGGTAAATAACCGCGAATTTTTCGCGCGATATCTAGTATTTTAAAATGAGAAAATAATATTCTATTGCTTAGTCTATGGCTTTGATAAGCTATAAAATGGATAGCTGCTAACTTTTTGTCCAAATTTCCAAAAAAGTTTTTTAAAAAGACAATATAAAATTTAAAACAAAAAATCACCAGTTTTGTACAAAATACCACCGTTTTTTTACTAAAAGTAACCCAATTTTCACAAAAATAACTTGAATTTATCCAAGAATAACTCGAATTTCACAAAAATAACGCGAATTTTTTAGGTCCATACTAATAAGTCAAACTTCATTTAGGTACCTTGTGGTATAATCAACTTCCGTAATAATAATTCTTATATTACCTAAATAAAATATCGTAAAAACGTTTTTTTCTGAGTACAAAACCATGTTTTTTCTTAATTTTACGGTAAAAATTATAAATTATAGTGAATTCGATTTATTGGTCGGACACCATTCATTCGTAAGAAACGATGCGATGTTTGGAACTGGCGACCTCTGGTCCCAGAGCCGAGAAGCTTTGCGCTGTCACCCGGAAATAAAATACAAACTATTTGTAATTGTAATTAATATAATAATTTTATAATGATCTTGAAGAAAACGTACGTCCAATGGTACCTACCGTTAATTTAATAATTATTTTAGAATAATGTTAACGATTCCTGCCGAGGCGTGAATCAATTCAAGTGAGTTCAAATAAATTGATGGTTTGCGACTCGGCTACGCGTGGCACACGAAGTTCGATTCCCGAACATATCCGAACACACCCGAACTATTGTCGTGCGCAGTCGGCCCTTTTCGCAAACGGAATCGGTTTAGATTAAACGGTTGACTTACTTATATTACTCGTTAGTAATATGCACCCACGAGTAAAAATGGTGTCTCATTTACAACATATTTATTCAATGTTTTGAGTAGCGCGTTTTGTATTGTTATGAAGTGCCTTTTGGTTGAATTCAAGACCGCCCGCCATTTTACAACGAATTGTTCGCTTTGGGATAGTTCACTCGCTGCCTGTGAGTAAAATTTAATCTCCGTGTAAAAAGTGATTTTCCATTCAAATAGCAATCTCGCAATACTTCTGAAGAGTTGTATTAACAGTGTTATGATGTGCCTACAATTTACAGTACGATTATAATAAAATCTCGTTTCTTAAGGACATTACCAAGCACCGTACGATAGTTTGAGACGGATTTTGTATCGTTCGGTTCGACGCAAATACTCAGATCTTTAACCGAATATTGTTCATGATACATAAATAGATTGTGTTTTGTTTTGTGTATATTATTGAAGTACTTCGTGTGTTGTTTTATTCATCTTATCGCAATGGCTGAACCCCGAAAAAGAAGTGCCGTTTGGAGGAATTTCACGCCATTGGAAAGGGATAAAGCCAAATGTGACCTTTGTGGCAACGAGTACTCGCACAAAGGCGGTTCAACAACGAATCTATTACGACATTTAGCTCACAAACACAAAGATTCACGCGCCATCGGAATATCGAAATATATAAAATCGAACGATTCTGCGCCTAGGTGCTCGAGTACAGCGTCGCCAATCGAAAAAATATCAAGTGAGAATCATTAGTTTTATTTGATGTACTCGGTCGATCAGGTCGATGTATTTATTATATATATACATATATGCAATAATTTAAAAATAATATAGATTTACAGCATTACAGGGCGTGACAAAGGGCCATTTTAATGTAATATGTGCAAAAACTAACTAACCGTTTCTCCGCAGGGGCAGGCAGAGAGGACGGACCGCCAAACAATTCGGTCTTGACATACATTCCTTGCTTCATTCGCATTCATACATCGTCTCATACATACTTTTCTGTTATTCTGACTCTTGACATGGCCCGACTCAAGTATTTAATAATAATAATAATTGGATGATTTGTATAGCGCCGTTTTTGTGAAAAATCACCTCAAGGGTGCTATACAAATATTACTTCGTATTCTTTATCTAATTATGTACAAACAGATACAGAAAAACATATTTACCTGCCAGGTCTCTTCAGATGAACACAGTTTTATTAGAAAATTTTAGTATAGAAATGGTATTTTTACAGTTGCTATTTTATCCTCCTTTTCTATTTTTCTATTGATGGTACATTTGTTAGAAGATTGGTGGCATAACAAGAGTTGGTATTTATTTGAAATATTTATATTTTTAGGACTGGAAAATATTTATAAAATGACCTTAAAAACGTAAGAAGTTTTTTGTATACATTATTTATTTATTTTTACACTTTTAGTTATTTACAGTGTTGCGGGCTGTGGACGCATTTGCGCACCGCTGCTTGATTTTTTAAACTTTTTCTATTTAATGACTTTAGGTAAGCACTAACCGGCTAGCCTAGCTAAGCAATTTACGGGTGCATTTCTTCAATTTATGGATATGAATGTCTGAAAAGATGAGTTTTAGGTTTAGTTCTGAATTCTATCTAGTCTTTGATAATTGTTAAGTCATGCGGCAGTTCATTTCAGGCTTAGGTCCTGATACTCCGAAAGCACGATCACCGAACTTAGTATTAATTATGCGCTTTGGTTCTTTCAACCTCCCGATAGCTGATGACGCTTCTGACCTGAGGGTGGACTGCCGTGAATTGGTATTTTCAGGAATACACAGTTCCGATAAGTAAGTCATTCCTTTAAGTGACTTAAATACCATCCAGCAGAGCTTGAACTGGATTCTTTCAGGACATTTGAGACAGTGGAGATTTTTGAGATGCTCTGAAATGCGAGAATATTTAGATACGCCGGTGATAAGTCTTGCTGCAGAGTTGAATACTGATTGCAATTTGTTAATTTGCTATTTGGGGAGACTTGCATATATTTCGTTGCAGCAATCTAGACGTCAACGTACGAATTGACAAGCAATTTAGTTGCCTATGTTGTCAGATTTCTCCGTACTGCTTTGATTTGCCTCAATTGAAAGAACCCTGTACTTACAGTTCTGTTTACTTGACTTTTAAGGGAAAAGTCTGCATCTAGATTGACAACGAGTAATTTGACACACGTCTTCGCAGTAATGTCACTTCCTGAAATATTTATTGGGGAGTTATCAATGATATGCTGACATCTGCTTGTGGCGGTCCAGAGAAACGCAGTCTTCGACGGATTCAGCTTCAATCTATTTGAGGTCATCCAACGAGTAATAGCTTCTAGACACTCAGCTATGCGAGTTTTTAGTCTGTCTATTTCTTCTGGTAAGCAGTAAAAATAAACTTGCTGGTCGTCAGCATAGCAGTGGGATTGAAGACCAAAAGATTCGATTATTTTAGCTACATCATTTGTGAAAAGGATGAAGAGCAGTGGGCCCAGAACGGACCCCTGGGGTACTCCAGATGAAAGGGTTGCATATTTTGATTAATTTTGCCCCATTTTCACTGCTTGTAAACGATTAGTTAAATACGATGTCAGCCAATTCTTAACTCCACAGTTTAAACCTCTTCCCTCTAAAAGGATTCTTCTAATCGTGCAGAGGACTGATGAAAGGCTGAATGCTGTAGAAATGAGATCCCTGAGGTGTATGTGTGGCAAAACTATGTATGATCGTGATTTAGAGCGGATGAACGAAGAGAGGAGTGTAAAGATAATATATGACGCGAATGTGAATGGAAGAAGAAGCCGGGGACGCCCGAGAAAAACTTGAAAGACTTTGGAAGAAGAATTTGATTTAGTCTGTTAAATTTATTTAAAATGATTTTTTTATTCCTGCATTGTATAAATTTTTCTGTATTGTTCTTATTGACTGTAATGAGTATGTTTATTTTTAATTTTACTATTACTATTAAATCATTGTAAATTATTTTTTTAGAATAGGTATTAATTTATTATTTTATCATATAATGTAGTGTTATGTTAATAGAGTAATCAAGTAAATTTCTATTTTTTAAACTGGAAATTCATGGTGGAATTCCAATTTAACATGATTTTTTTTTATTAAAAAACCTTTGTGACTTTTTTCCACTTATTTATTTTCGACCTGACCGGTTTCACCCTATCACAGGCATCGTCAGACTGGCACAGTTAAAACTAAATCCATTCAATATATAGCGTCGAAGTCAGGCATGAGTCCCACTGCTTTCTAATATTGTTTTTATTTATTACTTGAAATTTGTTTTATCGGTTATTAAACAAAACAGTACCGTCAACATTAAAACAAATTTCATGTCATAAATAAAAACAATATAAGAAAGCAATGGGATAAATAATAAATAAAAAAAATCATATCAATCAATTAAAATTTACTTGTGCACGCCGATTCGTAGCCAAGGATCGTAACCACTCAACCACGAAGGCCGTTCATAAATGTTAATTCGAGATAATTGGTAATAATTTTCTTCAGCCAAAGATTACTTAATTATTAATCAATATATTAAGTATAAATAAGTAAATATAGAAAAACTATTTATTTGTCGATTTATTTTAAAACTTTATTTATTCGTTTAGTTGACAGAATGTAAGTGAAATTTAAAAGCAAAGATAGAAATTAATTTAGAATAAAAAAAGTGTATTTATTGCTTTTATTTATGCAATAACTGTTTGACCTTCGCAAAGCAAAGCTTATAACTCAGTTTCAACACAATGTATTAAAGGCTCTTGATGGCTTTGATGCTACGGTGGGATATATAATGACCATAAACTAGTGAATTACCCAGTCAAAAGTTCGATGCACGTAGAGTAATAGAGATCTCATCTCTCTAGAGAAACTTACTGTAATAATATAATATTATATTATAACTGACTGGGACAGGCAGGGGGTGAAATTAAACATCCCTAGGAAGAGCAATTCCGTCCCGACCCCGCGCCAGGTGGCTCATATAAATAAAGTCATAAATCACAGTGAGATGAGTTCCTAAAACAAAACGGTTCATACAGTTCACGGATGACAAAAACAAGCGTTCAATTAGGGTGCTTCAAAATTTAGGAAAAATTCAAAACGACAAAATCATTGATATATTTTTCTGTTTCTTTGTTTCCAGATGATTCTATCACCGCCAACACACGAATTCAACGCGTACAAATAAACGAATCTACGAATAACGACAAGTTACGATTTCTATGTCAGGATTCCAAAATTGAGACTGAATATATCAGCAGAGACGACGGTGCAACGACAGATAATGAAGACGAACAAGACGTCCAAGACCAAGATGACATCATCAAGCATGAAGCACTTCTAATGGAAGTCGTGAATGAAGACCCCTTGAATGAAAATAGCGGTGTGGAGATTCAATACGTTGACCAACGCCAAAACAGGAATAAATTCAAAAGTCAACCAAAAGCTAAAAGAAGTGTGGAGGTCAATTCGATGTACGAAATTCAGAAATTTTTGAAACAAGATTCTGATTCTCAGTATTCTCGCGATGACGAGGATTCTACTTTCTTCAGATCGATCTTGCCAGCGGTGAGGAGGTTGACGGAAGACCAGAAGTTGGAGTTTAAGGGAGAAGTTTTGGGATGTTTACGTAAAATAAAGCAGAGGAACCAGAGGAATTAATTACCATTAGGTCTCCCAGGAAAGGGTTGTTATTCCTATTTTTTAGAACTTGGTCCTGCCGGAGGTCGACAATCGAAACAATTTTAAATGTATGTGATTCCCCAAAACAGTTCCACTGATTAAATCAGAGGAATTGTGGAAGAGAAGGGGGAAGAGTTCTTAGTGGAAAATAACTGTTCAGAATTTTTCAGTCGTAAAATTCCAAATCCAAACTGCCCCCACTTCTATGTTACCCCTATAACATAACATAGAAGTGTCCTTCGAGTACACTGAAAAAGCGAGTTCTAAAATATTTAAAAAAGAGAAATAGTTTTCCATCATTCTTTTAATTTTACAAAATATTGTTTATGTTAACATTATCTGTTGTTTCAGACTAATTGTCACAATACTCGTAGGTAATAAAGGAGAAGAACATATCGTGAAAAGTTCCAATGTCTGTGTCATAGACAGTGTAAAATTGTCTTTCATCTGAAATGTTATTTAATGTATATTTGTTAAATAATCTTGATTTTTAACTGTGTGTTAAGGATACAATAATTATTTTGTTGTTAAAACCTAACACAATGGACCTACTGAATAGAAAAGATAAGAGTCAGACAAAATTAATATTGTAATAAGTAAATCTATTAATTGTTACTGTGTTTAATTCGTAGAAACCCATTTTATTTATTTTTTCATTGAAAATAATTTTAATGTTATCATTAAGTTTTTTTTTTTATTATTGTGACAGCTGTTTCGGCGTTCAAGGCCCTTTTCAAACATTTTAATCTAACTCGGGTAGACATTATCTGATCTATCTGTATACTTTTCAATATCATGTGTGTCTATTTTTTTTTTTGTAGAACTCAATTAAAATTTTGGCAATTTTTTTTTGTTGATCTCAATTTAAATTTTGGCAGCAGTTTTTTGTAGAACTCAATTTATTGGAAATATTTTTTTTAAAGAAAGCTTTTATTTGTTATATGCAATACCTACCTATCGATGTTTTATTAAAATAATAAGGTTGTAATAATGTGATTGTGTTGGGTTTTGCAATAAACAACCTGATCTTATTTGCAGACGACTTATTTTTTTTGTTTAATATAATATATTGTCTCTTTAAACATTTTAAACAAACAATATATATTAAACGATAAAAAATAACATACTATCTTAGAATAGAACACAATGTAAAACACGATTGAAAGATAATAAATTTCATAATAAATTAACATATGTATAGTTTTATAACAATAAATACACATTTTTGTTGACTTGTCCAACAAAATTCCTTGGGCTTTGAATTATGGTGAAAATAATGGCAAAACCAGGTGTCAATATTGTTTGTGAATTATTTAAGCTGTGGCAGAAAAATAAATAAATGTTTGACATTAACAGAATAAACACCTGTCAAAACAACAAAACCCCGCACTAAATCACATATGGGACACATTCGGTAGCTTCAGACATGCTGTGTTATTTATATAAATGTGACTGCGTGGGTTTACCAGGTAGGTGGGTAGGTAGGTATAAGTAATCATAATTTTCTGTTTGTAAAATACACAATTTAATTGTTAAAACATTTTTTACTATCTGGACAGCAAAATATAACAAAAAATCACAAATGAGTGTTAAAAAAATAGATTTATATATTTCCGTTTTTAAACCGTTGTTCATTTTTTGAATAAACGATTTGAAAATAATTAAAAATATTTGTGTTAGTAATAATTTAAGTAAATGAATTTAAAAATATACTTCGTATTCACCACTTTATATATATATACATGCTTCGAAATATTCATATATTACTGATGATGAAAGCATCGCTTTCGAAACATGTAGATATCAATGTATATTTATAAAGTGGTGAATACTAAGTATATTTTTAAATTCATTTATTAATAATGACGCCACAAAGTGAATACCAATCGTTTGAAGAAATTATAATAATTTAAGTACTAAAACCGCCCTGAAAGTCAAACCGGCGATTCGCTGGCTTTGTGTTGTAAGGCCAAAACGTCGCAGCCCGTCGATTCGCCGGCTTTGTGGTGCAATGGGTTGAATTGAGACAGTAATTCCACCACTCCTTTTCTGCTATTAGTGCATTATCATGATTAATATTATGTTTAAGTTGTTAAGACGCTATTGAAATTTTCGGATTTGAACCTAAGTAGCTTTTTAAAAATATTCTTCAGTCCTAAAAATATTAATACTTCAAGGAAATACCAATTCTTCTTTTACCACCAATCTTCTAATAAAAGTAATATCAATAGAAAAGAAGGATAAAACAGCATTTGCAAAAATCATATCTTCTCCAGGCGTAAATTTTCTAATACAACTGTGTTTGCGTGAAGCATCCTGCCAGGTAAGTATCTTTTTCTGTATCTGTTTGAACACAATTAGATAGAGAATAGGAAGTAATATTTGTACATCGCTCTTGAGATGATTTTTCCTGAAAACGGCGCTATACAAATTATCCAATTATTATTATCCTAACCCCAATATTTTCTCCTTAACTGTCTTTTCAAGCCATTTGTTCATTGAAATTTTAGAGGAACATGTTACCCATAAGATTGCTATGTATTTTATATTTTATCAAGTGTGATCTATGGTGACCGATGTTCCAAATTATATGAGACTTTTCAACTCCTAGGCGCCAGACAGGCCAATGAAAATTATTCTTTTTTCGAGACAATTTTTTCGACATGATCACTTTCACCAGAATTGAGATAAATTATGAATCTTATTTACGGCGCACAAACACGCCCACAACACACTTCTGTTGGTTTGTCTCCCCAGTCAAAAGGTTTCCGATCACTGATATTGGAGTCACCCAGTGCCGTGCACAAAGTTTTTAATCGGAAAAACGGCGAATTAATTAATACTCGTATTAAAAAAAAAACTTACAGCAGACTTGGTAAGTTTTCGCTAAAAACGGCTAAGCTGCTGGCTTTTACCGATGTTGGTTGAGATTACCTGCCACATCAAATATCCAAACAACCGCTCCATTTATGTTTATTACAATCCAGTTCTGGATATATGAAATTTCCATATTTTCTCGACCGCACAATTGCATGAAAGAAAGATAACATAACACAATAATTATTTCGTTAGTAAAATTCTACTAATTAATAGATGTACCAAGAGATGGCACTGGTTGCTATATTTGTGATGTGTACCGAAAGGCACGACTTTTTAAGATGCTAACACAATCGAGTCTTCACTTAAATGCGCGTTGCGCACATATTACCATTTTTTAATGTAGAATACAGTCGACGTTTGAATTATGCCATGCGCGTCATTTTGCATACGTAGTTTCTGCTTTTAGGTGTGGATTGATTTTTAGCATTCATTTCATAAATTTTAATAATTTTATGCGAGTTAGGTAGGGCAGGCTGTGTTTATGTGCCTATATGGAATGCACGTCCCTGATCACACCCCGTCTCCATCCTCCAGATCCTTGCTGTCTGCACAATGTGACCTGTCATGTCACATATTAATAGCTAGTATAGAAGTATAGGCTTAGTGGCGAATAACAAGGGAGTTGGGGGCAAGACCGACAGGGGGGTAAACTGGGACAGGAAACACGAAATGTAAAATGGATTTGGGACTGGTCCGGACGGGTTCGGAACCGAACCCTAGGGGTTTCCGTTCTGAATGAATTGAAAGGACCCTCAAACGATTTCGACTTGTTTTGTCATTTGGCTGAGGTCCAAATATTGAATCAAAGAAATTGGAATATTGGATTGAACGTAAAACAATGAATTATTAGTCAAAGGGAGCGGGTTTATTTTTTCAATTTAGTTGAATTATTTCGGATGTCTGTCACTGAAAGACATGATAAGATCTAGTGATTTTAATTCTTTGAAAGTTCGTTCGCTAAAGATGAAAGGACATCTTAAAATCCTGAATTTCTTTTATTTATTTATTTACGCCCATTACGGGCTTCTACGTGGACATTTACATTGAAAAGGTACATTTGTATTATAATAGATAATATGCAAAGAAACAATATAATTTGACATTTTTATCCAGAGTTAAGCAGTTTCAAGTAACCTAGCTCTAATCGATGAAAAAACTGTACTAATGCATGCTTGTACTGTAATATTGATGTACCAAATATGTCAACAACATCGAATTATTTGTTCCCCAGATGTTGAATCCGTCGCATAGTGGATTTATAATAAAAGTTATCAACAAAACTTTGATAGGGTTGTGTAGACTGACTTATCGTTAAAATAATGACGCTCGATTAGTTGCTAGAGATTTACATTTTCTTATTTGTTTGTACGGTGAAACTGTTGGGTGATAAAATATTTTTATAAAACAGTTTACATACAAATCAGGTATATGGTTTATCGCTACTGCAGATTTTTCAAACTAAAAAATATCTATGGACGCTAATACGTTGTACATTATGATCTCCTTACCCAATTCCAAAGATGAGCGTGCAAATTGTATTATGAAGTTATTGCACTAGTTAGGTTCCTACCGGAGCGAAATACTTGAAAAACTGGAAACTAAAAACAGGAGAACGAGTAACCATCCATAAAAGTTAATATTTTTAATAAACGTTGATACGTACCTATTATTGCAGCGATCCAAGATAATGTTGCAATATGCAAACTGCTTCACTGCACAACTCACAGATGCAAAGTTAATCATGAATGAAATCACCGGCCGTCATGTTATTAGTTATTGTTAGAGCTGTCCGCACTTACCATACCCGCTAAGGAGGTAGGGACGGGACGGGTTCTGTGTTCTGTCCCAGACGCTGGGTCTGTCCAAAACCACCTAGATCACAAGGACGGGACACTGCATAAAATCTGTCTTTTAACTTAATAATAATAATAATACTTGGACGATTTATATAACGCCGTTTTTGTGAAAAATCACATCAAGGGCGCTGTACAAATACTACTTGCTAGGGTTTATCTTATTATGTACATATACAGAAAACATACTTACCTGGTAGGGCACTCCAGATTAAAACTTAATTACATTACAATGTTTTGGGCTGAGATGGTATGACTTTGCACGCACAGGGCACATATATTAGAAAACACTGCACATTGCATGACATTGAAGTTACTGTTTAAATCCTATTTGTCATTGATAATATATACATTACAAGGTTTTTGGCAAAAGAAGAGTAGGTGCTTATTTGAGATTTTTTGATAATAATTATTTACAAATATTTAAATTATTTGTTTATTAGGAAACTGAACCATTCATGGATATGACTGTCCGAAGAGATGAGTTTTGAGTTTTGATTTGAATTCTGTCGGGATGCAGAGTTCCGATAGGTAAGCCGGGGCCATTCCATTAATTGATTTAAATACCATCCAGCAAAGCTTGAACTGGATTCTTTCAGGACATTTGAGCCAGTGCAGATTTTTTAGTTCTGATTATGTTCTGAGGTGTGGGAGTATTTAGATACGCCTGTAATTAGTCTTGCCGCAGCGTTAAAAACGGATTGTAATTTGTTAATTTGATAGTTGGGGAGACTTGCATACATTCCATTGCAATGATCTAGACGTGAAACAACGTACGAATTAACCAGCAATTTAGTCGCCTCTGTTGGCAGGTTTCTCCGCACTGCTTTAATTTGCCTTAATTGGAAGAACCCTGTGCTTACTGTTCTGTTCACTTGACTTTTAAGGGACAAATCAGCGTCCAGATTGATTCCATGTAATTTGATAGATGTCTTTGGAGTAATGTCAGTTCCAGAAATAGTTATTGGGGATATGTCAATATTATGCAGGCGTCTGCTTGTGGCGGTCCAGAGAAACTCAGTCTTTGACGGATTCAGCTTCAATCTATTTGAGGTCATCCAACGAGTAATAGCTTCTAGACACTCCGCTATGCGAGTTTTTAGAATGTCTATTTCTTCGGACAAGCAATAAAAATAAACTAGCTGGTCATCAGCATAACAGTGGGAATTAAAACCAAATGATTCGATTATATTAGCGACATTATTTGTGAAGAGGATAAAAAGTAGTGGACCCAGGACAGACCCCTGGGGTACTCCAGATGAGAGAGTTGCATAGCATGATTGGTGTTGACCCACCTTCACGGCTTGTACACGATTCTGTAAATATGATGTCAGCCAATTCTTAACGCCACAGTTTAAACCAAAGGATTCTTCTAAACGTGTGATAAGAAAATTAATCGTGTCAATAGCGGCACTCATGTCTAAAACTGAAAGAAGTGCCAGTTTACCCGACTCAATGGCAAGAGTTATATCCGACAAAACTCGTAGTAAACCAGTTTCCGTTGAGTGAAACCTTCTGTATGCAGATTGGTATTTAGTTAACAGTTTATTTGAATTTAAGTGACATACTATCTGTGAAGCAGTAATTTTTTCTAAGATTTTAGATATAAATGGAAGATTTGAGACGGGTCGATAATTTGAAAGATCTTCAGCGTCTAATTGGTTTTTTTTTTTAATAATGGAGTTACGACAGCTGATTTAAGTGATTTTGGAAAATAACCGATGCTAAGGGACTTATTAAAAAGATGATCTAGGAATGGAGCTATTTCATTGCAACACTTCTTCAGTAGCCAAGTCGGAATAGGATCGAGTACACACTGCTTGTTCGGTGAATTTAGTATTAGCTTCCTTACTTCTTCTTGGGATGCAGATTTAAAGGCAGAAATGGTTCCGCCATTGTTTTTTGTAAATGATGGTGGTGGGGCGGAGATTTTTAGGGAGCGTATAGCCTCAATTTGTATGAGATTTTCAAAAAATTTCCGTTTTTAATTTTTTTCCATTTATTTTTATATATTATAATATTTTAAAACGATTCAGTTCATTTAACAAATTTAAAAAAAAAAAAATTTTAGAAGTTCCCATGTTAAAAGACCAATTTGATTCAGTGTCCCGGCCTTGTGATCTAGGTGGTTTTGGTTCTATCCGTGTCGGGACGCCGCCACTGCCGCCGCTGCCACCAGCTATAGTCGCCCCAGACGGGCTTTATAAGGAAACTGACTGCGTATCACCATCGCGTCATCCGCCCTGCAAGTGGTTCTATGACAAAACAGAACATATTATATACTTATAATATGTAAACACAATGTGAAGAAAAGTGGTGACCTAACCAGTGGCGATTCGTGGCTTATCTCAGTGGGAGTTCAATCGAATATTAACCTCCCTACCCATTTGAACGTACGTGATACGGCCGCTATATTATCGCCCGAACGCAACAAGCCGTATCCCGTACGTTCAGGTATAAAAAAGCTATACCCGAAACCCACAAAACATTCGTATACGTCAAATTTGTTCCTGCGCCATGGTGTGTTCGGGTATTTTTGTCTCTCCCATACAAGTTACGTCACTAGTCACACGTATTGTTATTGCAAAATCTAATAAAAAAAAAAGTTTTTTTACCTACTTTTTAAATAATTACCCAAAGGACGGGCGGTTAAAAAAAGGAAGAAAAAAATCCCCACAGATGAATTTAAAATTACCCAGAATGTTACTGAAACCAGAAAATATTGCTTCTAACGAGTGTAATGTATGTTTTTTCGAACCCGAAAAATCCCCTAGATATATGGAAAAATTGTATGCTGGTCTTTTCCATAATATGGATATTATACAAGTACCCATGTACCAAAGGTATGCTGTGCAAAGTTCAGGTATGAATTGTGTAGGGCATATTTGAAAATGCCAAAGTTATTATAAATAAAAAAACTGTCTAAAATCACAAATTATCAAGCCGGACCGATTTTCATACATGGTGTTTGGTTCAGACCACATTATACAGATGGTTCCATAACAAAACAGAACATTGAAAAACTAAATTAACCTAGCTTAACCTTAACCATTATTTTATCATGTTCTGTTTTACCACTGTTCTGTTTTATCCGGTTGCCATAAAAGGTGTATCAAAACGTACCCGGTACACTTTAACCAACGATTCTTGTAGTTTTTTGATGTAAAAATATACAATGCATACCTCCGATGACATTTTTTTTCATTAAAAACGCGACTTCTTAATTTCTTTATCGTGTCGCCACTGACAAAAACCTAATGTCAGCACGCTTGCACCACATGATACGCACCATCAGATAATCTTGTGGCATTGTAGTCGTCTGTTTGTCGAACTCCAAAATAACTTTATCATTATGTAATACTTACCACATTATTGTTGTCGTGTATTTTTATCAATGTTATCACAATTATATACAATATTCGTGATTTTATTCATTTGTCGACAATGAGAAATATTCTATTTCCTCCAATTGTCAACAGATGGCAGTAACCCATGATGTGTATGAAAATAGTGTCACGGTAAAGTGCTCACGATAGTGATCAGTATTCAGC
>JAHDVE020003740.1:0-37442 GCA_022606495.2 Halesus radiatus | reverse complement strand
TGCCGTATTCAATAAAAAGTGTACAATTAAACATTTTTTTAATCCACGTTTTAAATGGATTTAAAAACAGCCTACTGGATACATTTCGTTGTCCACAATACAAACAGGCGTATCTCATATTTATCAATTTTACAGGAAAGCCAAAGAAATGCTTTTTGCCTGATTACTTTTTTTAATTTTTACGTTAACTCAAATAATAAAATAGTTTCCCTCGGGACCTCTGTCATCTTTAGGTATGCTGTATGGAGGGTCTTTTTAAGGAAAGGAAGAAGAGGAAGTTTTGGAAAGAAAAAAAGGTGTGAGGGGTGGGCAGGAATCTAGGATTCAGTATGTCCAAGAGTGACGTGTGAATCCATCGCTTTCCACTGCAGTGCAAAGCGATGGGTCGAGAGAGTCCAGCTAGAGAGGTCAAAGATATCCCTCAACCGGTCTCTCCGGATCTGACTCACCATGCAGCTGGTGAACAGACACATCCGCCACCAGTACTTGGACAAACCTCGCCCCATGAATCCGCGCACCCCTCCTGTCAAAAGTCACCTGCCATGGTCAACTACTCGGTGTGACCTAAGGCAGAGGTGTTGGTTATCTAATGACTGATCCCCGGGGCAATCAAATTGAATATACACGTATTATACATTTTATTAGATGTGTTGCTAATGGGATAAAAGGAGTAGGTAATTAATACCCCATTAATAAAAAACATGTAATAAAATATATATAAAAATCCGGGGAATGGCTATTTTTTGACTTTCATGAAAAGTTGTCTAAATAAGAGATACGTATTTTTTTATTGTAAGCCATGATTTGTAGTCAAACGCCACAAGGCACCCCGAGAAACATGAAAGCCTTAAACACGGATATAGGCAGACCTTTTTGTGACAGCCTTTGTCACATTTTTGCGCAAGTTTCACGAAAAACAACAAAAAGAGTAACAACGCGAAACCAGGTACAAAGCTCCGGTGACATCGTACAATATGTTGGGTTTTGGCGCGTCATTCTGCCCACGGCCGGAGCTTTACATCGCGCATCATGGATGCGATGGCCGAAATACATAAAAGGCAGCTTTGAAAGGGTTCATCAATAATATAACCACGGTCAAATTCAGTTGTAAATATTCTCAGGCTGAATTAAAAAATGTTTTGTGGTGAATAAAAACGATTTTTATTTTAGAATACCTTTTATTATTTTATAATAATTATCACAGTAATATTAAAAGTATAGATGCATCACACCCACTTAACAACTGTAGTTTATTATTACGTAATTACACGTGTAGTTTATTACACTTTTTAGAATTTAAATCATTTAATCATGATCAGAATTAAAAAAAAATTATCTAACATTTCTGGCTTTTGACATAGGGTACTTTACAAACATCGCAATTTCGTTAATTCGGTTAATTTAATAGGATTAATATGCGACAAATAACTCATTAATAATGTTTAAACTCAGCAATACTTACGATAATATTGAGTTTTTTTATTTGTTAAAACCACGCAAATATCTATATTTTTGAAGAATGTCATCCGAGATAACCGGAACAGCAGTTAAGCAAAAAGTATTTAAGCCTAAATATAAGGACAATTCCTTATTCTTAAAAAGAACCAGAATCAGGCTCCTGGTTACATTAATATCTTATTTTAAATCGGCTATGAAACATTTGTATTTCAAAGATTACACTTCGCTAACCCCTTCGTTGTTTCTTTTGAATGGATCTACAAATTACAATAATCTGCTTAGTCGCATTCCAAATTAGAAATACTTCAGCTCCTGTACGGAATATAATCCATTACCTACAAAATATCAGATAAAGCAAGTCAATTATAAAATTTGTTTTTAATAATATCCCTAATTTCTAGAAACCTTAAAGACATTTTGAAATATAAAATTTGAATTGAAATTCTAGAATCTTTAATATAATAATAATAATATCCCACACAATTCCATATATAATATATATGCAATAGTTATAAATAAAATTATAAAATAAATATATACAAAATATGTACAAGAGTTTAAAAAAATAAAATAAAATAAAAATAAAAAGATTAAAAAAAAAAAAAAATTACTAAATAAGTATATGAAAATAGATCCTTTAAGATGCTGCGGAATTTTTATTATGATGGGACAATATATTTCTCCAGTATGCGTCGATGCTGAAGGCTGGACTGAGGCGGGCTTCCATGATGAGGAGCTGTTTATTCTTTCCCTCACTCCAGCCACCCTGGATCTTATGAGGGCTGCAAAACCGGAAACTCGCCCCTCCGTGAACATACCGGAAGCGCTGCAGTATCTGGGGAGGCCAAATATTATGCGGAATTAAATATTAAATTAGATGGGCACCTAGGTTAAGCGTCTTAAATCTGGAAATTCTAATTTAAAGGCATCATAATTTACCCAGAAAGGCCTCATGCTTATTTCTTTTTGAAACTACTCAAACATTTGAATAAATATGATATTCTTATTATTCAATGTTTTTTTATACGATTATTATTTAGAAACTAATAACAATTACTTTATTTAAACCACTGTTGTAATATATTGATAAAGATAATTCTATAATTATTTTGGATGAAAGTGTTTATGTTTAAAAGACCACGAATTTTTTGATTAATGATTGTCTTGATAAAATTATAAATGCATTGAAAAGTTGGAAAAGTCAAAATATTGTAAATTTGTTTAAAAACACAAGTTTGAGAGTAAAATATCCTCAAGTATCTAAATTACTACAAATTCATTAAATTGATCAACCTATTAGACCTGTAGTTTCTAACTGTAATGGCCCTAGCTATAAATTAGCATCTATAATTAACGGAATAATTTTGAATAGCAATATTTTTAAACCTAAGTATACAATTAAAAATTGCCTTGAATTGGTTTATTATTTAAAATCTTTAAATATCCCGAATAATACTCTACCGAATAACATAAATTTTAATAATAATGACCTTCATTATTTTATTTATTACGCCCTTCTTTTTTCTTGATTTTATCAAAAGAATTTCTTTCTTGTATTTCCAGCAAAAATATTTATTTGATATTAAATTTTTTTTATTTTTTATTATTATTTTTTTTCATGTATTTTTACATTTTTAATTAATTCCTTACCTACTCTCATCACTTACTTTTAAGTTTTGTTAAGTTTGTAATTTGTTCTATTTGCTTATTATTATCTTTTCAATATTTTTAGTTGGTATATTGTGTATCCTGGTGAAGAGAGCTTTGCTTCTGAAACATGTAGATATTTACATATTAAAACAGTGGTTTAAACAAAGTAATTGTTAATAAATTAATAAAAAATTACCTTTTAAACACCACTGTATTATGTATGTCCTGATGAAGAAAACTATGCTTTCGAAACATTTTGATATTTATATATTAAAAAAGTGGTGTTTATAAAGTAACTTTTAATAATTTATTACATTTTAATAATGCCTCAAAGTGAATACCAATTTTTTGAAGAAAAAAAAATAGTAATTGTTATGATTTTATTAATTTTGACTCCACAAAGTGATTACGAATCTTTTAATGATATTATTATTAAATTAAAAAAACGGTTTATTCATAAAGAAATTCTACTAGGTTATTATTACGCGTGACAGCTGTTTCACCTTCCAAAGTGATTATCAAACTGTGGAGAAGCCACTTACAGATGATCTATAAATATGTATATATTATTTATATGTAGGTAATTAAAATTAAAACATTTTAAAGTTCACCATAAGTACCTACATATAAATAATATTAATAGATCATCTATAAGTTGTTCCTCCATAGTTTCATAATGCCTTCGGAAGTCGAAACAGCTATCACGCGTAATAATAATTACTTATCAGATCTTTTTTTTTATAATAAACCGTTTATTAAATTGATTAATCAGATTAATAAATTTAAAAAAAAACTCTAAAAAAAACGGAGTTCTACAAGTTAAACTTGAACACAATAAATAATATTCTAAAGTCGTCCTCTCTAAATTTTTTACCTCAAGCAACACAAATTACTTTATTCTCCTGGGATATTACGTTATCCTCCGATCGCAAACCCCTTTCTAATCCCCATGATCTCATACTTAATCTTAAAATCTATCCATCCCAACACTAACCCATACTTAAAAAAAAGTGGGCGATATCCCCTCCAAGGGGCGTTGGAGAGATCCAAAGGGGCGGTGGCGTAATCGAACTGAAATGGGGGGCGAGGGTAACAAAAATATTTCTAATAAATTTTCCTTATGAATTCAAATTTATCGTGGGTGCATCACTGATAGAATTGTGCAACAAAATGAACTGTTAATTTTTTTCTATATAGTTGGATTAAAAGTTTTTTTTATCATTTTCTTCACGGTGCTATAACACAGATTTCTCGAGACCTGTATGTAAAAATTGCATGTAAATATTTACAAAGAACAAAATGCTGTCGTAATGGAGAACGAGGGACTGAGAGTTATTATCTCTGTCAAAGTGTACGAGTGTACATTTAGATTTCATCGTATTGTCGTGTAAAAAAAATGGGGTGGGAGGGGTGTGGGGCTGATGAAAAATATAGTCCAAAAGAGGGTGGTGAGACAAATAAGGTTTTTAAAATTAAAAAGGAACATCCTCTTGAATTCTATCTCAATAAAAAAAATAATATCCTAAAATTAAATTTTAAACATTTTACCCAACTCAAAAATGTTTACATCAGCCTTGAGATGGCCCCCCCCCCCCTGACCTTTAAAGATGTGATGGCCCGCCCTTCCTTCGTTTATGATTTAATTTAGCAATAGACCTCCGTTCGCGCCACCGGTTTAAGATGACTCCTCTACTGCTGCCTTAAATTTTCCTAACTAATGTGATCGGAAAACCCTTTGTAGTTTTCCTTTCAATTTGAGGTTTTTTCTCCTCCTTGGCCAGCGTGTAACGTCTAGCCCTATGCTAACATTCGAGTGTTTCCGATTTTCTTAATTTTCACGGTAATTTTTGCACTCCAATGTGTTCAATTTCCCAAGCTTTTCCGGAGTCTACGTTGTGTTCTGATTTTTGGTTCAGACTATTGGAAAAACAAGGTCTTATTTTGTGGTAACCCCTATTCTTTGTAGCGTAGGTAGACTCTCGCATACCATTGACAGAATTCGTATTCCTAACATTCCTATCTTAGACTTTAATGTTCTGAACTCTCTATTATTATCCTACTATGCAATCTACGTTAATTTCCTATAGGAAGACTAGCATTTTCCTAACTTTACCCCTAAATTTTCTATTTTTCTTCTATCGTGAGTTTTAATGGGAAGACTTAGCTTCTGGGCTATACTAATTGCACTATTCCTGATCTATATAATATGACGTAGTTTCAATTTTAAATTTGGTATACATAGATGTAATGATCACAGTATTATCGCCTTTCCTCATCGTACTAAGTGTTATTCTACATGGGTTAGTTTCAATGAATTTCATGGTTAAAAGGTACAGTTTTACTTGTTTTGGCGCCATCTCCATCCTCTCCTAAATTTGGGAAAATTACATGATTAGGTTTTAGTTTTCACAGCTTTTGTTATGACGAGTGATCGAATACGGCTTGTTTCGCTGCAATTAATTCGGCTCCATACCTACCCCTAAAGTACTCAGATGACCACGTTTCCGGTCAGTAACTCTCTCCACACAGACGTACAGCCTGACCAAACGGTATACGTAACCTCTTCTTTTAGTTCGTGCGCTATTGGTCATCCCCTGTACCGCGACGGAAAGAGCACCTTCCTTATCCATGGGTCCGAGACCCTCCGAATTCCCGTCCTCCCGACAGTTACATTTAAAGGAGATCAAACCGGTTCCGTCCCCTCGTCAAACAGCAATAGATACTTGCGATTTTTTTGCAAAGTCCGGGTTGAAAGGCCGTCCCCCGCATCAAGAGTTCAGAGATAACCACGCTTAAATCAGCAATTATTTCTGCCCAATCGATAGGTACAAATTATAAATATATGTAAACAATACGAGTTTTTATAATCCACAATCCTCCAGTTTTCCCAGAAAATTGTGGATCTGACATCTCCAACACAGGTCGTGAATCTGTGCCAGATATTCAGATATATTACATATCAAAATACATGAAAGTGATAATACAATATATATAATAGATTACTTTTGGTTTGGTTGCCAGGTTGGTTTAATGAGACCCTGCTATCTCATGTAGTTTGAATTTAACTGTAGATTGATTTTTTTGTTTGGAGAAAAGGTAGGACTCCAAAAAGCCCAAAATATGCAAGGCCTGAACCTTGAAAACCTAAGTCGAAGATAAAATTAATTTTATAACATAACTTGGGAACGTATTGTCGACGAATGATTATGCTTATTTTGACAATTCTAATAATGTGGGTTTTTGTTTGTTCTGTTGAATTCATCAATATGTTCGAACGGGTGTGGAGCGCCTTTGAATTGAATCTTTCCATGAAAATGGCGCTATAAAAATATTTATGTACGCAAACTACAAATATACAAAAGATGATAGTTCATCGCAAAAGATGATAGTTCATCGCAAAAGATGATAGTTATTTTTCAATTAAATGTCGACGTTTGTTAAGGTACTTATTCTTCGTAAGATGTACTGAAATTCGAATATATATATATACTTATACGTATCTACATACTTCGATAAAAGAGGGTGTGGTTTGGAATGTTGACCTAGTTTTAATAACAGTCGAGGATGTGTCATTGAGATATGCGACAGTTATTAAGTGTCAGAGACCCCCGTCAGGAAGCATAACAATTAGGATTCATTGGTTTGTTTTAGAATGATAACGATCTTTGAATTAATAAAAATCGTTTGGGATGTTTATAATTAGTAACGTTAGTTTTGAATTTATATGTTAGGAAAATATATATATTAATAAAATAAATTGTTTTATAGGAAATATACATAAATATAATAATTGGTTTTATATATATACATATAAAACATTGTATATAAATAAAGATAAAATAAATAACGGCCATATAGATTTGATAGATACATTATACATTTCATACATATATATATATATCCATACACACATATACTCTTAGTAAAGGCCAAGTTTTTAGCCGAAGTTATTTCACTATAAAACTAGGAGAATACACACGTACATCAGGAAAGCGGTCAGCGAATAAACTGTCTCTCATGTCCCTTCGTCTCGCAGAAAAACAGGTAGGAAAGCCCACGGACAATTATCGTTCCCTCCTATCATACCCTACTGTGAAAATGTCACCATCGTCATCGAACATCGTCAAAGACAGGCATCGATCCATGACACCTCGGAATGCGAGTCCCCTCAAACACCCTTAATGTCGACGCTTCTGGGAAAATAACTCACCAACGTCAGGATGGTAGGAAACCAGGTCCACCCTCTGGAAGCGACGGATATCCTCAACATTCAACAAGTCTGGTTCTTTGTCCACGAGGGATAATTAGGTGAAGCCAGACTGGTATTTCGTTCCCTTCTCCCGCCCTCCTACGCGATAGAGAGCTTCAGACGATTTCACTCATTTCACCCCTTAACCAACACACACGGGATAAAAGGCAATTATACAGGTAGGTATCTATCGGAAATTATTATAAATACCTAAATGTGTTTATGTATAAATAGGTATTCTTGAGTATTTATAATTCGAGCACTGGTAATAAGTGAGACAATTGAATTATCTATAGTACCCGTTTAATCATAATTCAATGCGAAAAGAAAGGTTTATACAGGTAAGTATCTAACGGAAATTATTATAAATACCTAAATGTATTTATGCAAAAAATAGGTATTTTTGAATATTTAAAAGTCAAGTACTGGTATTGAGTGAGACAATTGAATTATCTTTAGTACTCGTTTAATTATAATTCAATGCGAATGGAAAGGCTTATCGTAAAATATCTTATGAAGGTAGATGTACCCGCTGGGTATCATAAAATGTACTTGAACACAAATATTTGATTGGAACGGCTTTGATCAAGTGTACGAAACATTTACTCATAATAGATAACGGTCGTATAGTATTGACCTATATATTAAACATTAAATATAAATATATATTTATACATATAATATATGCATTTATACATCATTAGAAATATAATTCAAGTCACTGTCCTCTTCTCCCCGGGATCCTGAAAACTTTAATATTTAATGGTTGGCTCACCTGAACTCCCGACAAACTTCATAATTTTTCCAGACGGGTTATACACGCCAATTATGAAGCTTCAGAAAATATTGGACTTCCCTGCCTGGTATGTTTAATCTAATTTAAGAAATATTTACTTAATAACAATCTAGCGTTACCTAATTTCAATTCGTGATCTACCGATTTGTACTATTTCTTCAAATTTAATGATCTCTAAATCCAAATATTACTAAACAATATTTAATTTTTGTTGTTTTTTAAATCCGTAAACCGAACGCTTGGTAATATTTTAGAACTTTATTATTTTTCTTTGACGAAATTAATCCCACGCTAGGTATTAAAAATGAATTATATGAAAATAAGACTCAGCTGTTTTTAAACTTTCACTAAATTATTTTAAACGCAATTATATTTAATTTTTCTTAAACTCGTAATAAATTCAGTTCAACACAAAATATGAATTAAATCACATTTCATTTAAACAATTTTAATTAATTCACAGAAGCAAATTTTAAAAATCTTTAAACAAATAACTTTATTAATTTTAGAAATTTTCAACATTTATTAAATTATTATTTTTATCACATTGCTCTAACAATTTTGAGAAAATCAAATCAAATATATTGTTATCAACTTTAATTGCAACTTTTAGAATCTTCAACGTAATTTAAGTATTATTAATTTTTAGGAAATTTCACTATTTATGAAACTATTATTGTATTAGATCAACAAGAGAATTTATTTTAATATAATATTAATTCGAACACTCAAAACACTTTATTTATTATAAGATGAAATTTTTGAAGTCCAGGAAAAACACTTTTTAATCACTCCGCACGCAATTAACGGCGTATCAACTCGAGACGAACTGTCTTTAAGAAAATTTTAATAAATAAATTATTATTAATTTGAACACAAAATCACTTTATTTATTTTAAGATGAAATTTTTGAAGTCCAGAAAAACCCACTCTTAATAACTTAAATACCGATACGCCCGTAATCAACTATTTCTTCCGACTTATTTCGCGACGAACTCCAATCAACTTCAATTCAAACACTTTATTTATAAACACTTTCGATTATTATAATTTCACTTAAAACCACCAATTTTAATTAATTCACAGAAGTAATTTTTAGTATCAACTTAGGTATAATGAATTTAAAACTTCAATATTTTTCAAACTATTATTGAATTAAATCAAACTATTGTTGAATCAATCCAACAACTATTTAAAAGAATTTATTTAAAACTTTATTTAATTGTAAGAAACAAATCAAATGAAACTTCCTAAGTCCAAAAACAAAACAATTACTTAAAATCGGTCAGCACGTAATTAAATATTTCCTCGCCCGACGTATTCCGCGACTAACTCCCCTATTCTCCCGTTACATTCCCTTATATATCTAGATTAGAATCAAAAGGTTTTAACTCCATTCCATACCTACATTACATTATGTTCTTTACCAACTCGTAAACCTTTATGTAAGTAACACTAATTTCGAATGTAATTCTTCAATGTAAATATTTAGATAAATCCTGGTCCGCCTTCGCATCTGTCACTTTTCCTCACCCCGGCCAGGATCGAATTTAGTTAATTCCTTTAGAACGCCCTGCTGTTCCTTATTCTAGAATTGGAAATTTCGATTCATGTTTTTTTTCTGAAAATATTATCTATCGCTTATTCTTTGGTCGCCTATGAACTCGGGTATCTCGTAATCATAGCCACTATGTCCTTATTGAATTTTATTTAAAGAAGCGCCTTCTTCACATCGTTCAATTTTAGAAATTCCCTTAGTCCCTGGTTGTCTTTATACGCGATATCTTTTTATTTGTGAATTTTCTGATGGTAACATGATTTTTCTCTGATCTAACATGTGAATATTCGATTAACGAATCTTTTCGCGCAATTTTCAATTGATCCTAATATTGGTGTAAACACTTTATAATTTCTTCCCCACCTCACCTGCCTGAGTTAATAAATATACCTTTCCAGAATGATTTTTCAATGTGTTGCACTGCTTCTTCCTGGTCTAGCTGTATTACACCTTTTGCATGTACCTGTAGTCTGCTTATACTTTCATCCGGGTCGATTGATATCATCCTTAATTGATTTTTCACCACCTTTAATAATTTTATGTATTAATTTATAGGCGTTTTTACCTGTGATTTACCTACCCCAAACCTGGTAGATATGAGTTCGTTCACTTCTTTCCTGGCCACTCCCCCTTTTCCATTTCACTCTAACTCAATATCACATTAGCCTATTGTTTATTATGGGTAATAACCATTGGTTTTGTAAAAAAACCGTTATAAATCAGAGTTAATCGAAAACCCATTATTTTTTATTACTTTTCCTTAAATAAATATTCCTATCTTCCCTGTATAACCTTAATTGTTTGTTTGTCTCTTTATCACCCGAGTTTCATGTTCATCTGGTCGCTTAAATACACAATTCTCGTCGCCTTGTTTACATTAGTCATTGACAACCTCAAAATTTTACCTAAATGTATCGAACTACATTCAAAGTAGTAGTCCATATATCTCAATATTTCTATTGAATTCCTTCAGTTTAAATTTTATAATTGATTGATACATTTCTCATCTACATTTTCATAATATCTGATGTCCCGAATCTACTCAATTAATACCTTTTATCATCTAAAATCAGTCTAGTTTCACTCCCTTGTAATTATCTACGTTCCTGAAATTAGAAAATTGTACTCCTATTTCACATTAGTCCCGCCTAAATCGCCTCTTAAGTTTGCCGAAGTTTCCATACTGTATAATTCTTGTTTCTTCCCTTTTTCATCTGTTGAAGCTATTGCTCTCTGAATTATTTTCTCTAATTCGTTGTTTTTCCGCTTAGCCTTACATGACACGTCTCTCTGTCTAAATTCTAATGCAACCACACCTTTCCCCGTGCAAGATAAATCATTTCTTTGTAGTTTTTTATTTGTAATTAACATTTTGCGTATTATTTTTACTTTCTGCTTTCACTTTTCGATGTTTATCTATCTCTGCATTATCCATTGTATTCTTTAAAGTTCACGACCTCTCTCGCCCTATTCGCCCTCTGCTGGAATATTTACATTATAGGCCGTCGATCTGAACCCTTTCGATTCACATAAATAATTAATATTTCCTTTGTCCTGTCACCACTAATTGTTGTTTATGTAAAACGCTCGTTTGATTGGTAACGTTTTCGTTGATCTGGCCCAATCCTGTGATGTTTATTTATAAGAGGGAACGCCTTCTTCCCACTGCCATCTCGTGGTTTTATGTTGCAACGAGTTTTATGAATCAAAATTATTGGATTTTAATTCACTGTAATCAAACTCTCCACAAGTCGATAGATGTCGCCCCCTTAAGCTTTTCTAGCATGAAAGTTATGCATATAAAAAAAAAATATTTTCCAGGGTTCTATAAAAAGAAAATGATGATGGTTAGACCATTACAATCATTATTATTATTATTATTATTATTTAGCAAGTTATATAGACACAATAAAGCCGATAATGTCATTTTGTAAAGTTAACATATTATTTGTAGTTTTGTTGTATTTGTGGTGTAAATGTTAAATATATTCTCTATACTTTATACTAAACCTATGTATATCTTGTTTTGAGGATTCTATATAATGGAAGCATACTCCAATGGACTTCTGACTAATGAATTAAACAACATTTTGAAAAACATTTTGAAAACTTTAGTTATTCTAGAGGAAACCTAGCATCTTATAGGATTTTCATATAATTTGTATGATATGCTTATCAAATATTGCTCTGCTGTCTAAGTAAATTCCTAGATCTTTTCATGTATAAGTCATTTATTACTTACTTATTCCTACAATTAGTATGTAACTACTAACACCTTATATCTTAAAGTTCCTAGTTTTTTTTTTAAATATATACTTGAATTATATACACTGATTCACGAGATCCTCATTGCAACTTACATTCCACCAACCTACAACTAAAACAGCTTTTGGAAAAAGAAATTTGCAACATTTCTCTATAAAAGTATTTAACATCCTCCCTCTAGCAATAAAAACCATTACAAAATTAACCGAATTCAAAAAAAGTATTAAGATATTGATTATGGACACGGGAATGAAGAACATAGATACGATGTTGAAACCGAACAGAGTTTAACCGTCACGGTATGTTTTCTTCGAGATTTTAGATTTTTTATTAATTTATTGCATTATAGTGTTCCCCTAGTAATATTTTAACATAATTACGAAAACTTACTTAAAAAATTAAACAAACTTACAAAAAACTTGACCAAATTTATAATCCATATATAAAACCATTTACAATGTGACCTTAGAAAAGGGTACATCAGTAAGGTCACATTTTTTGCGCCTTTGTAAAATGCTGTGAAATGAATAAACAAATTAAATAAATAAACGTTTTTAACAATACCCGCCCGGGGTTCCACCCCTCATGTTATCACATTTCCCTAACTGTATTTTAAATTTGTTTGCTCTTACAAGAATGTTACACCATACCACAATTTTTTTTTTAAAGTAGTGAATTTCGGTTAGCATTACATCTGTAAAAAAATAACCCGTTTTTATTAACACCCAATACTCCAGATTCCGGAAATACACATTTCGTCTCCAGAGAAAAACGATCCGACAGGAAATTAATTCCAATTGTCAGTGACGGGATGAAAGTTTCGTCGATGGGATTGCTCTTGGAGAAGGGGATTGGAAGTTCGGTCTTGCTGATGCAGAAATAAGTTATATCCTGGCTCTCCTGCGCTCCTTGTCCCAACTTGGCGGTTGTTAACTAGACCTCGAGAACAACTTTGCCGAACAGAATGTGTACCGGATATTTTCTGTCTTCATAAGTTGTACTTTAATAAAATATCGCCTCGGGAAATACACTGGTTTGATTTATTTGGAGGAACGAATGTGTGACAAAACATCGTTAGGCAGTTTAATAAAAAGGTTATGTAATCGGCTAGTAGTGAGATGAGTAATGATGGAATAGGTATGAATTTATTTTGTTTTGAAGAGTTATACTTTTTAATGTACATTTGTTAAAATGAATATTTTTTTCGATTTAAAAAACCTTTCAACTTTGTTCCACTTATTTATTTTCGACCGGACCGGTTTTACCCTATCACGGGCATCGTCAGACTGGCACAATTAAAACTGAATCTATGGTCTATATAGCATCAATATCAGGAGTGAGTCCCCCCTCTTTCTTATACTGTTTTTATTTATGACTTGAAATTTGTGTTATTGCTGACGGTACTGTTTACTACTATGTTTTTAAAACTCTTTTGGGTTATTTTATTACCTCTGGAAGACAGAAACCGGTTCGGTAGGAAATAAGTAAGTGGAAAAAGGTAGAAAGGTTTTTGAATTAAAACAATTAGTTTTAATATGGAATTCCACCATGAATTGGCAGTTTCAAAATTAGAACATTTGTTACTTAATATTTATTTATTACTAGCTGATGTGTACCCGGCCTTCCTCGGGTTTATATAAAGTTATGATATTGTGAACTCTTGCGTGTCATTAGGGTACCATAATTGATTTGACAGCAAAAGTACATATCTAAATCATAAAGTTCTTAAGTAGGTACGGTAGGTAGGTTAAGTAGGTACCTAGTGGTGTTTTCCATTTTGAAAATATTCTACCCAAAAAAACCTTATTCTCTTGAAAATGCTACATGTGGCTAACCAGAGTGTTATATCTATGGGCTAACCTACATAAAACATGGCAGGTTCAATGTTTTTCATACTAATTTTAAAACGTTATAGCAACAGTTTTACATATTGGATTTCATTCAAACTACTTTCTAAACCTCCCCGGCACTAATAAAAACAAACTGTGCTATTTTAAAACAAACAAAGTTGCAAACCTACATTGATTTTTATATATATAGATATTATGTACGCCTTATATGGGCTTTTACATATTTAGTTAATTACAATAGTCACACAGGTGCAAAACACATCACAGTAGGTGTAGGTACGTAGATAAACTAGATAGTCTTCACGAAATACAACAACTAAATATTTCATTCCTCTCACGAACAAATACAGGAATAACATAGTGTAAGTACTATTCAAAATAATTAGCTACAGAGGCGAGCATTCAAAATATACCTCACATTCACTGGTACTTATAATCTAGACACAAATCTTAATAATTGTTGAGGATATATGAAATAATCTTCTGTTTGCTTTTGTATTCCAAGCTGTTGAACATATCTACTATGTCTGAAAAAGTATTACCTTCTGTGTGAAGTCTAGGTATAAGAGAATATTTGAATGACTCAGTTCTGAAATTATTGTTACAATTGAATAAAATTTTACATAGAGTAGTTCTAGCGGGAACATAAATTAGTAATATTAGTATTATTAGTTTGCTACAGTTACATAGTTAATGCCATTAATTTAAATTTCATAAAATCATTTCCACAACAAAATAAATTTATTTGAGTTAGTTTCTCGTCTTGAAATCCGGAAAGAATTCAAGGCCGTTGTAGCGTTATTGTTAAGAGTAATAAAGGAATGCTAAGATGGTTTAGGGACCTAGAACGGATGAACGAAGAATGAGTGTAGGCAGGAAATTCATGGTAAAATAAGTTGGGGATGTCCGAGGTAGACAAGGCACAATCGAGGGAATTAAATGCTTGAGCCGGGTCATGTCGAAAGTCAGAATAACAGAAGAGTATCTTTGAGACAACATATGAATGCGGATGAAGCAAGGAGTGTGTTTATTGTATTCAAGTTTAATTTATAGAACGCTCATAATTATTGTACTAATTATATTTATTATTTATGCTTAGTATTTATTTATTTATACTTAGTATTCTGTATATTCCTGATGAGGAAAACTTCGCTTTCGAAACATGTTGATATGCATATATTAATAAAGTGGTGATTACGAAGTAATTTTTAATTCATTTATTAATAATGAGGCCACAAAGTGAATACCAATCTTTTCAAGAAATTATTTGTGTATGCATAAAAAAGTTCTATTCATTATAATGGGTAACAACTGTTTCGTCTTCTGAAGGCATTATCAAACTGTGGAGAAGCCACTTACAGACGATCAGAGGAGTGTGTGCGGAGACGGAGCTGTGTAGCAGTTTATCATCTCTGCCTACCATTGCGAGGAAACGGTGTGATGGTTAGTTAATAATAATAAATGGAAAATTTAAAAGCCATTTAGTGACTAAAATCACCTCAAGGGCGCTTCACATCTTGTTAAGGTTTGTAGCCCCTTTTACTTAAATATGTTTTAAGATTTTAGTTATTTTACTAACCAGTTAGTTTCGCAGACAGCAGTGATTTAATAAGGTTAGCATAAGAAATTGAAAATACAGTAAAAACCACATGATTCAAATACATAGTTGTTTAATAATCGTTATGAATAATATTTTCTTGTTAGTTGAGAAGGAAGAAAAATCTACCTGTATCGGATATTGCCGCCTCTCCCACAATTTTTTCTCCCATTTTCATAATCATTTTTGTTATTGATGTAATTTGTAAGGGAGTCGGATCGTTAATAATTTTTGTTTTGCTGTTCGCAAACGATTCCGACTCCCACGATGCCTTTGTAAATATATTTTGATTGGCGGAATGTGCCTTGCCACCTTTGTTAATGTCTGTAACGGGCGGTCTGTGACGAGCGTGTTCTCACAGACCGCTCAGACAAGAATGACTTAAATAAAAAAACGTTAGAGTAGTACAGCAGTGGGAAAGAGAACGGCTTGTCGAATATGCGTAGGGTACGGGGGGTCTACGCGTGGTAGACTGCCTTAAGTAGCCTGCGAAAACCAGTTTGAGTTAGTTAGCATTCGACCGCCTGCCCGACTAGATGTCTTCTCTGCCCACTGCCCGCTCAACTTCCCATCTACTCACCTTGTTTTCTTCTGACTACCTTGGACCCCCATTGGACTACTGCCTCGGACTGGATCCAGAATAAGCAAGGTCACACGGAAAATATCCACAAAAGTCGTAAATAAGGGTCTTGTCGTTAGTACCGTTCCTCCTTGCAGAGGGAACGGTAGGGAGTGCTATCTCCCCTCCCAGCTCTCTCTCCACAGATCGGGATCAGCATGCCCCTACATATCGTTTGTGTGCCAAGACGTCTGGTACACTACCTTTAAATACTTTCTACTTTACATTCATAAATACAAAAAACATGAAATAACAACAATCACACATATTAGTAACACTAGATATCAGAGCCAAAAATACATACAACAAGAAACCACAAAAACAATATTTGAAAAAAAAATTATTATACTGTGATACTAAACTCTACAACAAAATTCCACTATCCTTCAAAAATCACAACAGCTATAATAAATTTAAAAATCAAATTAAACACTGGATACGCTGTTACGTAACGAATTCCCTACAGTTAATAGGTATTCTAGTTCCTCGGTAATATGCGTGGATTATTATTGGTTCCGGTTCCGGGTTCCGCCACCGGGCCACACTTCCGCCCGTCAGTGCGCCGCTCGCCAGCAGAACAAGACCGGCATTGGTATCGATAGGTGGTGTGTTTAAACGGCAGAGCGACTTGCCTTTGGCAATGGCCGCCTGCATGTGGGTAAGCGTCATCACGCTTACCTCGCATTAAGCAACTGTAAACTCCTTGTCCTTGTGAAATATCGCTAAACATAGCAATTTAACTAGTAATATCAATAAAACTCCAGGCGACCTATTAAATGCTAGCCGCGTGAGTTTGTGTGTTCCCGGCATTACGCATCTATGATGAGAGAACGTGAAACTCGACGCCATTGAGCATGTAAGCTGTATCTAACCCCTATTAACTGTGCTGATATAATTATTTGCCTCCCGTAAATTCCCGATTAAGTTCCAGAGAGAGAGAAATTCAGAATACAATAGGTAGGATGTGTTTTTAGGTTAAATCAATCATATATTTTGATGTAAATATAATGTGTTCCAATGTATTTGGTATGTGTTATAATGTATTTGGTATGAGAGCCCCTTGTGTCCCTTGGTCAGATATGAGGCGAAAAGCCGATCCATGATCCAGAGAGACGGGAATACATACTCTACCCTACTGAGCTAATCCGAGGAGAACTGAGAGTTGGCCGTCCCCACGGCTGGCCTCCAGGTGACCATAAATTCCTTTTTCTTATGTGATCTCCCCCCGTGAGGGTCCCTTACACTGGCACTCCATGTGGTAACTCTTAAACTGGCGCCAACTTGGGGGGCCCTTACACTGGCGCCCTACGTGAATGGTATGAGGCACCCTTACACTGACGCCAACTTGGGGGCCCTTACACTGGTAACCCTTACAACGTTACATAGGGAGATCTGAAATAGAAAATATGTTAACACCAAATACAGACTAACACCGAAACCACTAAACTGCACATAAAACACCTCGCCTTATAATAATTTAATTTTTTTTCATCAAGCACATCAATTTAATATGACGTAATTTAATATTTTGTAAATGAAATCCTTAGTACGGGAAATCCCAGTGAGTTATTCACATATACATGAAATATAAAGTGAATCATATGAATGCGAGAGACGTACCAGCTGAAATGCATAAGGCCGGGAAGAGGTTGTCAAATAAGGGTTTACAGGGAATATGTTAGTCGTGTGACTGTTCTTAATTTATAAGTTTTGCGGTCTCGAAGAAGGCACAAATGATTTTTTAAATATTACATTACCTCAAAGTAACTCAAATCCAAAATGTATTTAGGAAACATTTCTGTTTTACCTCTTTTAAGATTCCATTTAAAGCTGTATTCCATTTTAGGAAATGTCTTTTAATGCCCCAGAAGGGTTGTATATTTAACCAGTAAAATCCCTCTCGAGACTAGTTGAAGAGGTTTCCTTTCGCGAACGAAAGATCTTTTCATTTATTTTAATAAACGAAATAAATTTTGAGCTCGCAATATCATCACAGAATGAAGGTAGCGCTGGGTTGACCGCAAGTCACAAATATTCTACTACAGACTAACATAAAAAATAGAATATTAAATACCTTCTTCAATAAATTTCTAGTTATTTTGTGGTGTTATAATTAATAAACTAATAAGATCATAAAAAAATAGAATATTAAATACCTTCTTCAATAAATTTCTAGTTATTTTGTTGTGTTATAATTAATAAACTAATAAGATTTACTTAATAATTAAAACAGTATTGTAAATAAGGTAATTTCTATCATTCAGTGTTTTAATAAGCGTATAAACCTCATTGTAATAATTAATCATTGAAGAATATAATATTAATCAATCCCAAATGTAACACGAAACCGAAAAAACGCGGATAATAATACAGACAAGACTTTTTAAATTTTTTATTTATTATTACAGAACCTGCAGTACAGTTTTTAGAAACAAACATACTTAATATTTAAAATACATAATTAACATTCACAGTACATTAACAACATTTACAACACATAATTAGCATTTGTAATAAAAACATATCCCTGGTACATTATAATATAAGTGTACAGAGACTCTTATTATAAAGAAGCACATCACTGGTACATTATATAGTTAGACTTATTACATTAATCATTAATCATTACATTAATCATTAGCATTAATCCTTAAGGTATTCTTTCAAATAATAGAGTTTAACCATCATTGAGACCTTTCACATTGGATTGCATTTTTAATATCGTTGGGTAATTTATTGTATTCCGTGTAAGCTACATGTTCTAAATATTTTAGTCCACATTTTGTTGAGTGTATTTTTGGTAGTTTGTTGTGGTTTCTTTTGTTGTGTTGGTTTACGTGATGAATGTAATTGAGTATGGTGTTAGTATGTGCCGAGTGTTGAATTATATGCTAGATAGTATGAACTCTTGAAGTTGAGGTGTGATAATATTAATAATAATTGGATGATTTATATAGCGCCGGTTTTGTGAAAAATTGCATAAATGGCGCTATACAAATATTACTTCATTTTCTCTATCTAATTATGTACAAACAGATAAAGAGAAACGTACTTACCTGGCACGTCAGGTATTTAGAAAACTTAAGCTTAGAGAAGATATGATTTTTACAGTTCCTATTTTATCCTCCTTTTCTATTTATGTTACATTTATTAGAAGATTGGTGGCTCAATAAGAGTTGGTATATATTTTGTTTATTTATAATTTTAAAGACTGGAGAATATTTATAAAATAACATTAAAAAGCTAAAGAAGTTTTAATTGATACTCGTATTTACATATTTTTTTCACATTTACTTATTTACGGTGTTGCGGACTGTGGACGCATTTGCGCACCGGTGCGTGAATTTTTTTACTTATTCTATAAGTCGATGAAGATGGTGTAAAGTGAACTGGTATCATTAGCTCAGTTGATTGTCCAGGTAACACAGGGGTCCTGGGCTAGATTCCCATATGCGACTGATACCTTTTTATTTTCGGTGGTTTTTTTCGGTTTCCTGTTTCATTTAGGATTGGTTAATATTATCTTCATCAATGATTAATTTCTTAGAATATGAAACACTTACCTGGTTAAACTTAATGCGTATTACAATCACGAACTTATGTAATATAAGCTATGTAGAGTTTTGACTGAATTCATACGAAATTCTCAAAGGTCTGGTGCTTTCAGAACAAATCGGGCAGGTAGTCTACCTTGGTACAATCTGTTAAATATAGTGCGGTCACAATTCAAGTTTTCTTATTCAAAGTTCTCAACCAAAAAACTCCTAGAAAGTTTTCTTCTTATTTGATCAGGAACTTGAGCTTCTCGTGACAACGTTTTCACAAAATGATTCGTTGACTTACTTTATATAAATACTTTCTGATTAAGGCATCAAAACACTCGAGTTCACCTAATCCCGATAACAAGTAAATAACTTCCAAAAATAGGCTTCTATTCGGGCGTGAATAAGTAACAAAACAAAACAATTTATTTTTATTTTTCGATAGGCGTATAAACATTAATATCCCTTTTGTCTCAGTGGCGAGCGGCGGCTAGCAGTAAGGTCTGTTCTGACCGAGGGATGAAAGAAAGCCGAACTTTATCCGCGGCTCAGTCTTCACACCAGAATATGCAAATTTTTTGATTTCGGATTCATACCCGATGGTGCCGCTCCGATGGCGAACCTGAATATTTTATGATAACACGAACTTTGTGTGCCGGAGTTTGGATTTCAGTTTTAATACGTCTCCGATGGGCGGCGCCTTCGGATGAGGAGAATTTTTTAAGTTCGAAATGATTTCTGCTTTTGTTTGGAACTTTAAAATGAACATTTCTCCGGGCGATTCAATTATTTAAACGGCCTGAAAAAAGCGCGAACGAAACGAAAGTAAGAAAATTATTATTTCAGTTAGTGTTTCCGGCCGCAGTGTTACGTATTTAGGGGTAGATTTTATTTCTGACTTCTATTAATTAAACTCAAAAGTTTGAGTAGGGAAAATACATTAATTGGATAAATTTAGTTGGAAATTACCCAATGCTTTCAGTTTCTCCCTCCCAACGGAAAGTCAGAGAATCACAGAATTTTTGGTCCCTGATCCGTAATTTGCGAAAGCTGTGCATGGACTGGGTTTGAAGTTATCTAACTTTACTCCGTCCGGGAACTAGCCGCCCGTTTCCACACACATCCGCCGACAAATAGGTCAGAAAATTGTCTAGAGTTTCCGAGTACTTTTTCTGGAATAACTTCAAATACTGTCGAGAATTTGCACTCCTTATCTTCAAGTTTGGATGGTCACGTTACGTTACCTTGTCAGATTTTGATAAAGTGAGCTAGAAATTAATATAGACTTGAGTTAATCTATAAAAACATAACAAAATATTTACCATTTTAGATCATTCACGTTAAAGATAGCTAATGAGATAGAGATAGATAATCAAGAGTAGACGAAAATTGAGAGAAAATTAAAAGTAAAAAAAGTGTTAATAGTAAATTAAATATTTTTAATAATCGAATACCTAAAAAAATAGTTATCTCTTAAATTTATTTTCACATTAATAACTGCATTTATAATATTAATAATATAAATTATGATTCAATTTTATTTGCCCAAATATTATACCCTGTTTCAAAGTAACTAATTTTAAGAACATTTCATATCATGTCAAAACATTATCTCTAATGAAAAAATATATTAAATCTTGGATAAAAAACAGCGAACCCTTAGACAGAATTCTAGCTTGTTCACTTTTATTAAAATTTTTGTGCTAGACTTTTAAAATTCATCAGAATTTTTCACCTAATGCTTGTACCAGCACTGTATGATACTGCGCAATGCCTTATTTTATTGACATACTTTTAATATACCAATAACACAATACATATGCATTTTTATAAATCTTACTTTCAAAACATTAGTATTATTAAATGAATTAAAAATTTATTAATATTCACAGATATCTACATATTAATTGTTTTTGTGTTTAATTCGTAGAACTTCATTTAATTTTTTTTAAATTTCATATAAATCAAATTTAATAATGTTATTATTAATTAGACGGCCTCCATGGTAGAGGGGTAAGGCTCTCGACTACGAATTCGAAGGTCGAGGGTTTAAATCCCGGCGTGCGCAAGTAATTTTTATTTAATTAATTTGTGTTGTTCCACAATTAATTCATTTAAAAATAATATAAAGTATATTTGCGCACGTTCCAGAGTGGAAGATACTCTCAGTTTCGCCCTGGTGAAAGTCCACCATTCAGAATTGAAACGTTGCTTGAAATGGCTTTTAGCCGTGTTTGGTGACCAGATCTGAATAGTCAGGTATTTCCCCTTTTCCCCACCTTTCTCTCCCCCTTATCCTTCCCCTCCCCAATACCTTCAGCCTCCCAACATTCCCCAATCGGGAATGCCATAGTCTCACTGACTCCAGATGGTTGGGCGCAGTTTGGGACTCTTGTGCAGTATTCATATATAAAAAAAAAGTTTTGCAAATATTTTTACTTTTTATTACTGTGACAGCTATTTCGGCGTTCAAGGCCATTAATCCTCACTGTGACGACTTATTTATATGATTTTATTCAATCCCACCCCATTGTAATTTTGACGGGTTTAAAAAAAAATAATGATTTATTATCGGTAAAACCGATTTAGTTAAAATAATAAATTTAAATAATTAAAATTCTCCATTCTGTGAGGTATATACATTTATAATGTATTTTCCCCGTTTTTAAATGACAATGTTTCAAGTGTGTTATATTGTTTTGATAATGTGAACATACCGAGAAGCGGAGAATACGTAATTTTTCTTATTTTTTTAATTAATGTTATATTAGGATCATTCGTTCGTTTATTAATTTCTTATTGTTCGAGTAAATTGAATCTAATCTTTCTTTCTATATGTAAGGGCTTAGGCTCGTTGTCTAGCGGGACGTGATTATTTACTAAAAGATGTTCTGCGAATTTTGAAGAAGTGCTTTTATTTTTATAACATCTTATATGTTCTTTGAATCTACTTGAGAAACCCCTTCCCGTCTGCCCTATATAGGTAGTGTTGCAGTCGGCGTGGTCACATTTTAATTTGTATATATCACTATTATTATACGGTTAAGGATTATTTACTTTTTGGGTTTTTTGGGCTTATTACTATAATATTGATGGTTCTAAAAGCTAAATTTGAACCACATTATTTTTTCTTTTGCAATTTTTACAGATATTGGACTGAGACATTCCAGACATGCAATAAAACAGCTGTCACAATAATAATACTGGCAGAACTTAATAACAACATTATTAAATTAGATTTAAACTATTTATATTAACAAGTTTCGAAAGCGACGCTTTCTTCATCAAGAATATATAGAATATTAAAAATAATAATGTCAAGTATAGACAAATGCTAAAAAATTGGAACACAATGCTCAATGGTGAATACAAAGAATATTTTTTAATTCATTTATTAATAGTGACTCCACAAAGTGAATACCAATCGTTTGAAGAAATTATATTAGTACGAGTGTTATACTTACGTGTGATTTTAAAACCTGCACTAAAACTTTATTATACTTATGTACGTATATGTGATAATAACAGCAAATCCTGTTTACTGTCATAAATAATGATTTTTGTTGTTTCTTATTTTCATTCTGTCATAGTTTATCTTTCTTATTGTCACCAGCAATTATTCTTTTAAGAAAATGAATTCCTTAATTTTTGTTTAAATAAAAATAATATTTGGATGACTTGTATGGCGCCGTTTTTGTGAAAAATATCCTAAGGGCGCTGTACAAATACTACTTGCTTTAAATAATAATAATATTTTGGATGACTTGTAAGGCGCCGTTTTGGTGAAAAATACCCTAAGGGCGCTGTACAAATACTACTTGCTTTAAATAATAATAATATTTTGGATGACTTGTAAGGCGCCGTTTTGGTGAAAAATACCCTAAGGGCGCTGTACAAATACTACTTGCTTTAAATAATAATAATATTTTGGATGACTTGTAAGGCGCCGTTTTGGTGAAAGATACCCTAAGGGCGCTGTACAAATACTACTTGCTTTAAATAATAATAATATTTTAGATGACTTGTAAGGCGCCGTTCTGGTGAAAAATACCCTAAGGGCGCTGTACAAATACTACTTGCTTTAAATAATAATAATATTTTGGATGACTTGTAAGGCGCCGTTTTGGTGAAAAATACCCTAAGGGCGCTGTACAAATACTACTTGCTAGGGTTTATCTTATTGTGTACAGATACAGAAACATTCTTACTTAGTTTTCGCTCGAGATGATATGATTTTGCACGCACAGGACACATATTAGAAATCACTGCACATTGCATGATATTGTAGTTACTGTTTAAATTCTATTTGTAATTGATATTATATTCATTAGAAAGTTATTGGTTAAAGAAGAGTAGGTATTTATTTGAAAGATTATTTTATTAGATATTTTCGATAATAATTATTGGCAGTTAGAAATATGTATAGTTATATTTAGTTATTTATAGTTACAATGTCGCGGACTATGCAAAGTTAAAAAAAAATCTGTTAATGACTTTAGATAGGTACTAACGGCTTGATTCGCTATGTTAATTAGATATACAACTGAACCATTAATGAATATGACTTTCCGACTTCCTATTGATCTATTCTCCATAAGTTGAGTTCCAGTAGCTCGTTGTTACGGGAGAAGTATTTACATACGTAATGAAAAAATGACGAAGACTGTTCAGTATGTAAATATTATTAAAATTTTATTAAATAACTACAAACGTAAATCAACAATTTTTTATTCGAATAATATTATTAAAAAATATATCGAAATAGTAATTTATATGCTAGATAGTATACATAAGGGTACAATATATAATACTCGTATACAAGTTCAGGGAGTGAATTTGCTTTTTGAATTGTTCATATTTCAAAGTTTTGGTTACATTAATTTTGTTTTTGGATAAAAATATATTCTACCATCTTATACCTATACACAAGTAGTGGTGCTGAGCTGTGGTCGTTCTAAGCATTGGAATGGCTATTAAACCATTTGTTTTATACTATCAGTGGGGTCAATTTTATTGATGAAAAATTCTTTGTTAATTTGATATAAGGCGTTTTTTATATAATTCTGTAATTGATGGCACATAAAATTCCCGAAATATCTCTAGAGTTGGGAAGTCGTAAGGTTTTTTAATGATGATTTTATTGGTTATATTTTGAATTGTAATTATTGACTGTAGTGTTGCTTTATACTATTTATCCTCACTCAATAATGCCATACTGCAATAGGGACTGGATTTAAGGATAATAGACAATGTTTTCTTGTTTAATATTTTGCGTATGTTATAGCAGACATAGATACGTTTTCTTATTTGTTCTATAGTGAGGTTTATATGGTCTTTCCATTTAACATTTTTTTATCTATTGATTCTAAGAAATTTATATTAGATTTATGGTTTAGTTTAGCACAGTACGTATTACATGTAATAACATTTATACATTTTTTAGAGTGAAGTTAATTAAATTTATTGGTACAATTGGTAGTTACACCCGGCCTCGACCTGATTTTATAACCTCATGTTGAAATGCAGTTGAGAGCTCAAAATAGTTAATGCCAGCAGAGCTTTGGATAGCTTTTAGTACATAAAGAAGATTTTATTGTAAGAGTAAAAAAATCCTTATGCCACTTTGAATACTTGGCTCGAATTCAACAATAAATTGTTAATCAACGTAGTACGTTACGTAGGCTGGCCTTAAATAATTTATGGAGCAGAATTAATAGGTAGTATTAGAGTTATTACATGCAGTCCCCGAATTCCGTACCACGAGTATACGACCAGTCTATATATTTAGCAATGCGCCAATAGAATAATAATAGTATTACTGAATAGAAGCGACCTGCAATACATACGGGGTCACGACACCGTTACCGGAATGTTCGTGTTAAAATTAATAAAATTGACCCGAATACCGAAAACAGCAGGAATAGCGAAATAATGCTTTAAAAGTTAAACCACAAATTCTTCGCCAATCCATATATACTTAACGTTTGTAAATTTTCGTAGAATATGTACGATATTATTATTCATTTTAATAAACCGTTTTTATGTTGAATAATAATAGTTGTTAATAAATCTCAAAATTTTATCAGTAAGAGAGTAATGTGGAAAAAAAATTTCGGGACATTAATAACATAATATATAATATAACATAATATAATACAACTAGACTAGAGCACACTTACAATACTCGTCTCAATTTTAATGGAGGATTAATGCTTCCTCAGCATACAAACAAATATGGACAAATAATTTTAGATCACATGATTCCTAGCTGTTTAAATATATTATAAACTGAAATAATAAAAAAAATGTATGAAAAGTATACAGTATTAAATATATTGAAAACTGGCTAGCTGAAAGAAACTATTTGTATTAGATAATTTGCAAATATTATTTTATGTACGATTTACTATTGTATTTTATATGTTTTATATTTACGTTTATAGACCCAAGTTTACTCCTTCCCATCCTCTAAAAGACCCTCCACACAGCATCCCCAAAGGTGATATAGGCCTTGAGGGAAATTATTTCCCTCAAGGTCTCCTGTGTAGAGTTACTGTAAAAAAAAACTTTCAAAGTTTTGAATAACAAGCTCCCGTTAGACAAACTACAAAAAATCAGTTTATCGGGATTTTTTGCATTACGTTTTTTTGTAAAATGTATTAAATTAATAAAAAAAATAAAAACAAAAAAACAGAATTTTACAAATGAAACTTAAGCACAATTAAAAAATCCAAATATATGTAAATCATGACCAACTGCAAAACGACGTAAATGAACTATATCAATGGACAAACCTTACAAAATACGAATATTTTTCGTAAATGCGCTGTTCTAAAATGTTGAAAAATCTAACCTCATGCTTACACCCACACTTAATGGAACACCTCTAAAAGCAGTGACGCTGCAAGGAGACCTAGAAGTTATCGTATCACAAAACTTGAAACGGTTATAGCATACTGCTGGGATCATCAAAAGACCAAACTCAATAACATACTTATTCAGGAAAGCCTTCCTTGATCCAACACCAGAAATGATAATACAAATATATCAAACATACGAGTATGTGCGACATCCCCTGGAATATGCTTTTCAGATTCGGAGTTCATGTTTTGCTAACGTTATAGATCTAATGGAGATACGATCCACAAAAATACTAAGATCTTTAAAAGACCTGGACTATGAAGATAGACTAAAGGAATTCAAATCACTAATATTAAAATAAATAAGAGAAAGGGGTGAATTGATAGAGACTTATCTGGACATTATAGTTGTCCAGGTATTCAAGAAATAGTCAAGTTGAATATAGCTCCTCGATCTGGTTCCCCCATTTTAAAATACATTTAGATTCAAACGAAAAAAATCATCATAAATTCCTAAGACGCATTAATTATAAACTCGGTATTCTCATTGAAAGCATTAACCACAATTACTTGACGAAAGAATAAAAAAAATATATATCTACTAAATCTCTCAGATCGAAGAATTATTTTCGACTTCATATTTATGTCCAAAATTGTAAATGGTAATATAGACGGCCCTGATTTAATTAACCTCGTTCAATTTCATATACCTACGAGAGCACCTCGTTCCAAAAACCTATTTAAATGTAACAACACCAGGACTGAGCATTACAAACACTTGCTTGTACCCAGATTAGATGAAGTTAGTAATAGATACGCAGATGTAGCGTATCTACTTAACTGCATGGAAGGTAAATACAAGAAGGCTATTCTATCACATATTTTCAATCGATATTAATATAACTTAAAAAAACAGTAAACTGTGGAGAAAATATTTTTTTCATATAATAGAACTTCAAATTTAATAATTAAAATCATCCCAAATACTATCCATCTAGCTTTTTATACTAATAATAAATTTAAGAAAAATATGTTTTAAATAACAAACATATAGATAATATTTTTAATAAATCGGGGGTATATTTATATAATAATAATAATAAAAATATATACCCCCGATTTTCAGTTAATATACACAAATAACATAAAATTACAAATAATCAGACACAGGATACATTATAATAAACGGAAAATCTAACGATACCGATTTGAAAGAAAAACGAAGTCGTCAATTAATTTGATTATGTAATCTAAAAAGATTGTAAGTATTTAAAAATTTGTTTCAGCCAAAGTAATTGATAAATCCTTTTTTGGGCACACAAACACGCCCATAACACACTTCCACCGGTTTTTCTCTTCAGTGAATAAAACTCATTGTTAATAATAATTTTAGATTTATGAATATTTTAAGAGGCCATAGCTCATTCCACCTGAATGCATTCAGAAATTATACTGCCTTAAATGTGCCGACTATATAATAAGAGAGTGTGTCAATGCATACATTGTTGTCGATAATTTGAACAGTTTTGGAAAAAAAAAATCCTGCAATTACGTGAAAATATGTAACAATGAATGCATTGTCAAAAATTTTATGTTTCACTTGTGCCTCTTTTTGTGTTTCTTGCTTCTATTTGTATAACGTATCATTGAGTGAATTTTTGTAATTTAATATTTTATTTGTCCCTTATTTGTAATTTTATGTTTCACTTGTGCCTCTCTTTGTGTTTCTTGCTTCTATTTGTATAACGTATCATTGAGTGAGTTTTTGTAATTTAATATTTTATTTGTCCCTTATTTGTAATTTTATGTATTATAATTGAATTTTTATAAACGGATCTGTAAAAAACTCAGTAGAAAGAAAGAAATAAATAATATATTACATTATAGGTCAGCACATTTATTATGAGAAATAATTGTTTCGATTTCTAGGTTTTGCCATGCAATGAAAACTGAGACGTTATTCACGTTTTTTTAAATCATCAGATGCAGATTATGAGGCCACTAGCTTAGTCGCTTAATGCAACGTGAAACTTTTCCATTACGCCACCGTGCTTTAGAAAACAAACTTACATAATAAGAACGGAAAAACAAAACTAGTCAAGCGAAATGTTGGAAACTGCAAAAACTTCAATAAGTTCAGTCGCTTAATCTTGATTTCAAGTTATGTGCAATTCCCGGTAGGTACATTTAATTGCGGAACGATTTTTGTTCTCCGGCTGCAGCTTCCAATTTGGACCCAAGAATTTTTCTCAAGTGGTTACAAGTGCTCCAGATTCATCTGCTCTGCGGGAGGTTTTACTTCTGCTATTCAATAAGAGATACAATTTTAATAAGACCCTCTTACCGAGTGACGGATTTCGTTTCCAGGAAGCATCAGGATATCGTTGTTATTTCAGAGAGAAATGCATCTATTGAATAAAAGTAATTGGTTTCGTTGTATCATTAGAGTAATTCACTGGGCGAGGGATAAGAACGAGGGATTTAGAACTAAGTATTTGATTTAACGCTGGAGATTGCAATTTATCTGTTTGTTTTAAGAAACTGTATTTGTTTTTTTTTGTATTTCAAATAAGTAAACTATGTTGCCCTTTCATGATTTATCAATCAAACTCATAGTGGGACTGTTAATTATTGATACAAAATATTTGAGTTTAAAAAGTTTTCTTCCATATGAATACATAAAAACAAAAACAAAAAATATCCATAACCAACAGGAAAATAATAAATAATGTAATATTAACAAAGGTTCAGGCTTGAAATATAAAGATACAATAAAAAATAGAAAAATATTTTACAAGAGAAACAAAGATATACCAACATCAGAATCTATAAAGTTTAGCGGGACGGCTATCAGAATAGAGTTAATAGTTTTCCAAAAAAAAAAAAATAAACAACAGGATTTCAGAATATCATTTCGAGATTTGTTTCAAGCATACTTAAGCGTCTTAATTCTTCGGGCAATTTGTTATAGTTAGTGTAGGCAATGTATTCCAATGATCTCAAGTGCATTTTTGATATGTGTAGTTTGTGGTGATGTCGTTGATATTGTTGAAAGTTTTTACATTGATTTGCTTAATTTTAATGAAAATATATATTTTTTTTTATTTCTCACATATTATTTGTTCCATAATTTACATCTGTATTCTGTACATAAATATATAATGATATAGTGTGGTATATTGTTTACCTTAGAGTTTCCTGTTTTAAATTTTTCCCAGAAGAAAAGCTTTATAGGCAAACCTAGATATTTCTTTATAGTATTTAAAATAACGGTATATATATCAAGACTGGTGAGTTGAGGAGTTGGTATCATGTCTGGGTCCCACTCTGGTATGGTGAGTTCACTTTCTCGGCTGGCTAAGTCTTCCATCACAACATACGCAATATCTTTCGTTTGCTGTGATGGTAATAGGAGATTTTCGAATATTGTTTGGTTATTCGTAACCAGAGAACATTAATTAGCCTTTCTTAAATTTTATTTTTTATTGTTTATGTGAATATTGCACAAGTTACCCTGCTAACCGGAACCAGGGAGTCTATGACATTTCTTAAGGATATGGAGATTTGAAGGAGATGGGGAAGAAAAATGTGGGGTAGTCGGCTAAAGTCGTTTCAAGAAACGTTTTGATTCTGAATGGTGGTCTTTCACCAGGACGATACTGGGAGTATCTACCACGCAGAATCATGCCTTGTGATCCAAAAGAGATTTTCCCAACTTGATTTAACGTGTTTGATCGTTTGGTTAGTTAAATTTTTTCAACAGTTTTTTTTTCAAATACAATTTATTTAAATATTAATAGGTAGCAATCACTTTGTAATTAGACAATTAAAATGAAAAAAAAAATAGAAAAAAAACGTTTCAACACAACTTTATTGAATATATAAACAGACCCGTCTCGGTTCAGCCAAAACCTTAATCATGGTTGTATAAATTACATATAAGGGATTTGTCTAAATCACTATCTCGATAGGTTTTTAATTACTTTGTAATCGAGTTGTTTGGCGGTCCGTCCTCTCTACCTACCCCTGTGGAGAAACGGCGCGATGGTTGATTTTTTTTTACGGTAACTCCACACCGTAGACCCTGAAGCAAATAATTTCCCTCAAGGCCTATATCATCTTTGGGGATGCTGTGTGGAGGGTCTTTTAGAGGATAGGAAGGAGTGAAATGAGTCTTGAATAGACCCATGTTATAGAATGGAGGAAACACAGAGGCCGGCAGATCATTCCACAGCCGAGCTGTTGAACACAAGAATGAATCGTAGGAGCGACCCGTTCTCATGTGACAAATATCAACCGTGTGCAAATGTTGGGCGCGCGTTTGGCGTGTTTCCCCACTGTGCACCGGTGCCGAAAGGATCAATGACGCTAGTTCCTCGGAGCATCTTCCATTAAAATACCGGTAGAACAAGGACAGCATTCCCACCCGACGTCTGTGCTCCAAAGATTGCAACCTTTTTGTTAAGATAGTCGAATCTATCAAACGGACCGCCCGTTTCTGCACAGAGTCAAGGTTTTTTTTCAGATATTTTGGGACTCCCGACCAGAGGTGGCTGCCAAATTCTACAATGGGGCGCACTTGCGATTTGTACAGGGTCAGCAGTTGTGTACTATTAAAGTATCTGCGGGCTCTGTACAATACGCCCAGCTTCTGAGGCTAACTTTACTCGGGTTTCGATGGAGCCCCCATACCTGAGCTGGTCACTTAAGGTTACACCAAGCATATCAATGGAGGGCTTGTTGGGAAGATTGCTTCCATTAAAGGAGACTAGATTGTCATTTCGATCCCTTTTAGACGTAATCAGACATGATTGGGTCTTTGAAACATTAAATTCGACGAGGTTATTCTTACCCCAAGAGGAGACCCTCTCAAGGTAACCGTCCATTCTCTGTTTCAAAGCCCTCCGAGCCGTTGGAGTTTGTGTGCCCTTTGGGGGCTTGTCAAACAAAAAGCAATCATGGACTGTACTGTCATCCGCGTAACAATGGATTGGTGCACATGTCAAGAGGTCATTGATGTGCAACAAAAACAATGTCGGAGATAGAACCGATCCTTGTGGGACGCCAGCATTTATTGAATGCGAGGAAGAGATGAAACCATCAGCAACCGTCTGAATCGATCTCTCCCTCAAAAAGTCGGCAATCCACGTACACAAGGAAACGGGAAGTCCGTAAGAAGCAGTTTGTTGACAAGTCCTCGGTGCCAAACCCGGTCAAAGGCCTTAGAAATGTCCAGTGAGACCGTTTGAATCTCACCATAACGTTCCAGGCACCGTCCCCAAACATGCGTCACATACGCGAGAAGATCACCGCACGAGCGGTTCCGCCGGAATCCGTACTGGCGGTCGTTAATGATTTTGTTCTTCTCGAGGTATGTAAGCAGTTTGTCGTTGATCACACGTTCCATCACCTTGGACAGAACTGATGTGATCGCTATGGGGCGGTAGTTGGCCGGGTTGGAGCGGTCACCTTTCTTAGGTATAGGATGAATGACCGCTTTTTTCCAACCAGAGGGCACAGAGCCACATTTCAGGGACATTTTTAAGAGCTTTGTTAAAACTGGAGCGATTTCTGCAGCACACCTCTGCAATACCAGGGCAGGTATTCCGTCAGGCCCACTAGCTTTATTAACATCGAGCCCCCGTAAGACAAGGAGTACATCCGATGCCGTATCCTCAGCTTTTTCATATAGAAGCCGCAGTGAGGAACCGACGGCGGGATGGCACCCCGGTCGTCGAGGGCCGAGTTTTCTGCAAACATTTTCCCTAAAAGGTTGGCCTTTTCGGTAGCAGTGTTTGCTAGTGAACCGTCAGGTCTGGTAAGAGGCGGCAGACTGGATTTGCAGAAATTGCGACCTATGGAGCCCGCTAGCGACCAGAACGCCCTGCTGCCATGCGGGCAGGCAGCTAGCTTTTTACTGATCTGTAGGTCGTGCTCAAATTTTGACCTTTTGATGATTCTCTTACTGTCCTTTGCCAATTTGTTATATGCTGATCTGTTTTCTGACGTTCGAGATGTATTGTAGGCTCGGTAAGCCGCGTTTTTTCGTCGAACTGCTTCGGAGCATTGTCGACTGAACCACGGCTTTGAACCTACGCCAGTTTCTTTAATGGTTGATTGAATGAAGCCATCCATCGCAGATGTGATGACTTCACTAATTTCCTGGGCACATCTGGACGGATTCGAAGTCTGAAAACAGACAGCTGACCATGGGAAAGCATTAAAATGCGCCCGCAGACCGAACCAATCTGCTGACCTATAGTGCCACATTTTTCTCTTCAGCCTCTCAATTGGGGGTCTGAAGTTAATAGGGATTGATGTCGTCACCAGGCAATGGTCGGACGATCCTAGAGGCGCTGCGACATCAATCTCATAACCACGTGGCTCGGTAGTTAAAAATAGGTCTAACAGATTGGAGCGGTGAGTCTGGACATCAGGAACCCTCGTAGGCTCCTGGACCAGTTGCTCCAACCCATGGCAAAGGGCAAAGAATTCCGCCTGTCGGCCAGCCGAGTTTGTTGAACATGAGAACTTCAACCACGGTTCATTATGAACATTGAAGTCCCCAGAACAACAAACTCGGCCGAAGGGTAGCGGGGTAAGAGGTCATCAATAGTTTCGCTCAAATGTTTAAATAGCTCGGATGAGTCTGATTCGCTGAGGTTTGGTGAGCGGTACAAACACGCATAAAATCTTACCATACTGGCAAGACTGACGCGCACCCACATTACGTCAAATCTGGAATTTTCCAGACTCAACAGTCGCACACAGTTGACGTCAGCTCGGCTATACAAACAAACACCTCCTTTTGGTCTGAACTTGCCTACGAGGGTGAAGCCCGGGCAGTCCAGATAGGAGGCGTCTGGAGGCTCAGCTATCTGCCATTCGGAGAGGAATAAAAGGTTTGGGCGTTGGGATTGAAGGTGATGATGGACAGAATATTACAAAACTTATTACAAAAACATGAAAATAGTTCTCTTTTTTTTTTAAATATGGCATTACTTAAATATTCCCATGTAAATTATTGAGTTCACGATGCTCACCAACACATCTGTTAAATTCTGATTTACCAAATAATATTTTTGAATTAGAAAGAATACAATGTTTTCCGCAACATCAATATCATAATGGATTTTTTTTTTCACTTGACATTGCTTGAATAGCGTTCCTAAATACAAACTGACATGACAGTTATTAATTGTTTTTGTGTTTAATTCGTAGAACTGCATTTAATTTTTTTTTTTAAATTTGATTTTTTATTAAATTTTAAAAAAATGTTAATGTTATTATTAAGTTCTGTGAGTATTTAGTTTTTTGTTATTGTGACAACTGTTTCGGCATTCAAGGCCAGTTGGCAGTTCGAAAGGAGCCAGAAGGCAGTTCGAAAATGGCCTTGAATGCTGAAACAGCTGTCACAATAAAAAAATACTTGCAGAACTTAATAATAACATTATTAAATTTGATTTACATTAAATTTTTTAAAAAATGACAGTTATCGAGAGCCGTTAATTGAAGAGGTAAATGTAAAAAAAATCAAAGATAGTGCCGATTGCCGATTTGATGGCAATGTCAAATGCGAAGCGTGTTAAAAGATAGAGACTTAGGTCGCAGTTTCTCAGTTCGCAGTTATCACATATTGGAACTCTCAAAATATGCAATTAAAGATTAAGTTTAAGTGTGCTAAAAGATTTTTTTGACCGCAGTTCAACTATTGAATTAAAAAATATTGTTTTAATATGATAATATTTTTAGCAAGATGAAATATGTATCACTTGATTTTTTACATGATTATAAAGTGGAACAGAAAAATTTACCCGGGTAGGTTGGTGCCGTACATTACTGGCCTTGTAAGATGTGGGAACATTGGCGCTCGAAGCCTCTTCAATAGATTCAATCGCAGGCTGGTCGGGAACGATTGGGGGCGGGGGAGGACTCATGGCAGATAGCCCACTCGTCACAAAGTCTCCTATCTTCATTAAGAAGTCCATGGATAGAATCAAGTTGAAACTGAAAACTCGTACATCCACTAGAATCACAAAAAATATATTTAGTATAATTTAGGGTCAGGTTTTTCACCGATATTAAAATGTTAAATTGTAATCAAACACCGATGAATGCCTTTTTGTTTTTTTGACATATGAATGATTAAATTACCGGTTTCAGCTTTGGAACAAATTGTGATCCACTGAAAAGCATAGCAGCCATGTTATTATGCATGTCAGCGCAGGTCACTTAACTTCTAGTTCACCAGAATTGCTCATCAGATAAGCAAAATTTGGATCCGTTGAACGCCGGCATATCTGATCGGCATCATCAAAAAATCATTTCTCTTAATATGATAGATTATAACTATTCTGGGGAAACTACTTATGATAGATAAATACAATTTTTTTTAAATATATTCTGGTAAGACGGTACAATTTACAAAAACATCATTTTGCAAAAAAAAAAAAACAAAATGGGGTTAGTGTTTTGATAACAATGTGATTTGAATATCAATGAAACAACTGGCCCTTAATGTCTTTCTGATTGACAAAAAATGTGTAAAAAGGTGATTAATAGTTCATGTTTTCCGGGAATTTTCAATCGAAGCAACTTACTGAACGTATCCGATTGTTTCTGCGTGTAAGTGACATCAATCATACTCCTCAACTTCTCTCCAGACTCTCTAGAGATATTGCTGATGGAAGTTTCACTGCCGGCGTCGGCCTTCCGCTCCATGAAGCGGGTGATCTTGGACTCGCGGTTGGGCCGTGTGTCGTCCAGCAAACAGTCCACCAACAGCAGGGAGGTATACATGGAGTTGTCGGAGAGCATTCGCCCCTTGACGGAGAGCAGGAGCAGACTGAACCGAGCAAGGCCAACTTCGTCCGTACTGCTTAGCGGAGAGAGTAGGTGAGACTAGAAAACGGTACATATACATTAACATCCGATACAAATAAATTTGTAGTATTTTCATTTCTGTATTATGAAACAAACAGTTGTAAATGAAGGTTACATATTAACATTATAAGAAAGAACATACATATATTTTAAATCGATACAAAATATTTTAGATAAGGTGTTAAAACAAAGTTACTGTATTTTACATAATTTGTAGCATAAATGGAAAAGGCAACTACCAAAACGACTTCTCTTTAGCAGGACAAAAGAGCGTTTGTAGCCTAAACTTAAGACGTGACTAGATAGCGTTGAGGCAAACAACGCAGAAATAAAAAACTGGAGGGAAACAGCAGAAGATCTAGGGCACGACTCTCCAAGGGTTCTAGCGTAGAGTACAATACGTCAAGAAATTTTAAAAAAATGTAAATAAAAATTTTCATTATTATGGCAACACCTAGTAACACTGATTTTAAATCAAATTACAGTAGATTCAAATGCGAGGTTATGCTTAACTTTCTAATCTGACAGATTGACAATAGACAGAAAAGATGGCATCACTCAATTTTTAAAAACTTTTTATTTAATAAAAAAAAGCTAAACGATGTATCTTCCACAAATGTAGTTTTCCTATATGAGGAGTAATCAAAAAATATAGTGAATGAATTATAGCAGCAACTGCTGGCGCTACATCCATTTGAAGTAATAAGTCTGATAGCCTAATCCTTTGAGAAGACTGTGTCAAGTTTGAACAAGTTATGACTTATCAGTCGGCTTCCAGAGCCGGAAGAGTGAGGTAGTGTTTACCGTATCTGTCGCACATTATGGATTTCAAACAATGTGTTAACATTAAGTTTTGTAATTTTTTTTATAATAAATTATTGAAGCTTATAAACCTCATTGTAATATATTTTTAATCATTGAAGATAATATTAACAACTCCCAAATCAAAATACAAAAATATAATTCTGGGGACTTTTTCGGCAAAAATTTCGAATTACGTGGTTTTTCAAATTATCAGGGTTCGAATTAACCGGGTCTACTGTGAGATACAGTTTTAAAAAATAGCAACAAGTTCTGATATCAAATTTCTTTAAAACATGATGTAGAATGAAATAAAACATAATCTTACTTTCAGAAAGTAACAATAATTTCTGAACACCAGAATGTTGAAGACAAAAATATTCACATGAATCAAGTGCTTTCTTAAAGTTACATTATTTTTTCTTTGAACCATCTTGGTGTTGCCATTTAAAACCATCCAAAAGATCACACCGCCCCTATTTTCATCTACACATGGACCATAAGTAAAAAATCACTCACTTGTCTTTCCGAGACTTTGCTCATCATCTCGATGGTCAGGCTGTCCATGGTGAAGGTAAACTTCATGACGGTCCTGGTAGGGGCCAGCAGAACTTCCGAGTCCTTCCTCTTGGCCCCATACATGGCCATCTCGCTCTTCTTTAGCTGCTGGGTACGCGAGGACTCCATGCTGTCGCTAGACTTGAGGCGATTCAGCACCGGCGCTGTCGGGGGTGCTATGACAGTCTGCTCTTTCCCCTCAGTCAGGTTCTCTGATAATATTTTCATCACCATCTTGAAGTCAGAGTTGGCCACTCTAAGCTGAAATCAATCATAAAATATTAACAAATTATGAATATTATTTATCAATGTTTTACCTATGGTAAGTAAATTTTTGTGCACAATCCAATCAATTTACTATCACTGCGACTGGAGACATCTATTAATTGAACTGGGGAATAGAACACGCAACCTCCCCACACAATTTTTAAGTGTAGACCCAATTCTAGTCTATTTTGTTGCTATTTCAAGTAAATCAAAAAAAAATTACGAGCAGAGACAAAGTTTTGTGGTCTTATTCACATGACAGCGACGGCGTAAAAATAAATTGGCACGATATTCTGTGATAAATATCGTTGTTACATAATAAAGCAAAACCCTCACTTAAAAAAATACGGTCGCTGGAAAAACCTTACAAGAGAGTTTTACTATGTTTGTCTTGTAATGAAGCGTAACGCTGAACAAAAATAGTCCTGAGTTTTTTTTTTACATTATCTCCACACAATAGGCGCTGAGGAAAATAATTCCCCTCGAGGC